>JAIUZE010008689.1:0-73012 GCA_022085475.1 Heliosperma pusillum | reverse complement strand
ACGGATGAAGAACGATTAAGTGTGATCTTAAGTTTTTATTGATTTGTTCAAATGCCACGTTTGTTGGTGGGTCCTGACTAGTTGAGTGGCCGTGTACTATGCAGAGAAACAATGATGATCGGTTTGACATTGTTTGTTAGCGGACTTGAACTCGTTTTAATAATTATTTACGGTAATTCAATTAGATATTAATTTACTTAAACGAAATATCTGATAGGATTTTATATTACTGAAAGAAAGAAATATCACCTCTATTTGAGAGGGCAAAGAGCCGTGTGCTAGGTGAATAATCGTGTCTGGTTTGTAAACCGGTTTGGCGTAATTTCCGTTGACGGATCATAAAGTAATAAATATCTAGGATATTATTATGTATTTTAATCAAAAGAAAGAAAATATCAGTGTAGTGACAAAGGTGACATGGTCGGGTGACTCATGCCAACGTCGGTTTTCGGGTTTTGTTCGTCGGGATTTCCATAGTCGGAATTTTTTTACATGATTCCTGGGTTTAACCGTAAACCTTATTATAAATTCCCGAATAAATTCAAAATAATTTTCTTCATTATCATAAATATCTAATAATCTAAATAAAAATAATTAAAAATATTATTTTTTTAAATAATTTCGGTCTTCAAAATTACAAGGCGAGTCGGAAAAAGTCAACGAAAGTCAAAGTTGACTTAAAGATCAAGAAAAGTCAAAGATGACTTAAAAGTCAAGAAAATTTTATGACGACTTAAAAGTCAAGAAAAGTCAATGACGACTTTAAAAAGTCAAGAAAAAGTCAAAGACGACTTATAAGTCAAGAAAAGTCAAAGATGACTAAAAACGGGATTTTCATGAAATCTCTCAGAAATTCCAAATACGAACTCGGAATTTCAAAATATGACTCGAAACAATAAATTCTATTTTAAAAACTCAAGTCTGCTGAAAAGTGTTAGTAAATATTTTTACTAGAAAAATTGGGTACTTTTCGGGTTGTTACAGGTGTGATGAGGAGTGGCCCATTGGTTCATATTGATGAATGGCATGCACTTTGTCAGATACCTAATGAAAGAGAGATCAAGGAGGTAGTGTTTGCCATCCCCTGGGATAAGAGCCCTGGTCCAGATGGCTATAATAGCTGTTTTTTTCGAACTAGTTGGGACATTATCAAGGAAGAGGTGTGTCTTGCTATCCAGAATGTCTTTATTTCAGGAAGACTGCTGAAACAAACTAACTGCACTAACCTTGTCCTCATACCTAAAGTGGCTAATCCTGGTTCTGTGAAGGATTTTCGTCCTATTGCCTGTTGTAATACCATTTATAAGATAATTGCAAAATTATTATGTAATAGATTAGCTGGTGTCTTACCTGGAATCATTAATCCTGCCCAGGCTGCATTTGTTAAAGGAAGAAGTATTATGGGCAACATCTTGATCAGTCAGGATCTTATTAGGATTTATGCTAGTAAGAATGCTTCTCCTTGGTGCATGCTTAAAGTGGACTTAAGGAAGGCTTCTGACTCTATTGAATGGAGCTTTATGGAGCAGGTTCTTAGATATTTAAATTTTCCTGCCCACTTGGTGAAGCTAGTTATGCAGTGTGTTACTACTCTTTCCTACTCTATTGTGCTTAATGGTAGCTCTCATGGCTTTTTCAAAGGAAGGAATGGACTTAGACAAGAGGACCCTCTTTCTCCCCTCTTGTTCACTCTGTGTATGGAGTATTTGAGTAGAATGTTAAATATAGTTAGTAGTTTTTAGGGATTTAAATTTCATCACCTTTGTAAGGGCCTCAAGCTAAATCATCTCATGTTTGCTGATGATTTACTTATTTTCTGCAAGGGAGATGTGAAATCTGTTTTACTGCTTGTGGAGGGTTTTAGATGTTTCTCAAGTGCATCTGGTCTTCACATTAACAATGAAAAGTCTGAGTTGATCTTGAATGGGGTTACTGCTGATGTTGAGGGTACCATTTTGGATGCTACTGGTTTTAAGAAAGGCACCTTACCTTTCAAATATTTGGGTGTAACTATTTCCCATAGGAGGCTTTCTAAGAATGACTGTAATATGCTGGTGGAGAAGAAGGTGGCCAGAATTAAAGGTTGGAACAAGAGAAGAATCTCCTATACTGGCAGGCTTACTTTAGTTAAGGCTGTCTTGAGTACCATACACAACTACTGGGCTCAAATGTTCATCCTGCCTTGTGGGGTGTTGGATAAACTTAAAGCTCTTTGTAGGAACTTCTTATGGGAAGGTGAGGACACCAAGTCTAAAGCTCCTTTGGTTGCCTGGAATATCTTATGCAAAGACAAAGAATATGGAGGTCTAGGTTTGGTGGATAGCAAGATATGGAATTGTGCTGCTGTAGGGAAGTTGGTGTGGTGGATTGCTACTAAGAAAGACCACCTTTGGATAAAGTGGATTGATAAAATTTACCTGAAAGGAAGAGACTGGTATCACTATGTTCCTAGTAATTACAGTTCCTGGGCTTGGAGGAAGTTGTGTTTCATTAGGAATATGTTTATGCCAGCATTGATTTGTGGTCAATGGATGTCTGCTGATGATCAGTATTCCATTTGTAAGGGATATGCTTGGCTGAATGTGACTCAAAATACCAAAATGGGCTGGTGCAGAGTAGCTTGGAGCAGGTTGAATGTTCCAAAACATTGTTTCATTAGTTGGTTAATGTGGCAAGGACGTCTACTCACAATGGATAGGTTGGTCAGGATGGGGATTGTTAGGGATAGTGTTTGTTTGTTGTGTGGACTGGCTGAGGAATCTCATATTCATCTGTTCAAGGAGTGTGCTTATGTGAGGATATGTTATGCTCTTCTGCAGGACTGGATTCAGATCACACCTCAAGTGTGTTTTGATGCTGAAGGATTACTGAAGATGAGGCATCTTACTGGTTTTCAACGTAAAGTCTGCTGGTCTTTACTAACAGCAGTGCAATACAGCATCTGGCAATGCAGGAATCAGTGTAGATTTGGAAATTTTGTGTTCCATCTTAGATACCTAATAGAACAAGTAAAAAGGATTGCTAGGATTAGATTAATGAATATACAAATGGGTCGAGTTGCTAGGTCAGATAGAGTATGGTGTCAATATGGTGAGTTGTTAGTTGTTAGTTGGGGAGTATGGTGTCAATATGCAACTAGATTGTAATGCCTATTGTGAGTTGTTAGTTAGGGAGTATGGTTTGTATTGAATTTGTAATCGGTTAAGTTTTGATGAAATATATTTACATTGGTACCAAAAAAAAAGAAGATGAGAATTTGATTCTCACATATTGCGCTTATTTGAAAAAAAAAATACATTAGAGTATTGTCACTTATGTTGGGTGAAAACATCTAGTGGTTCCACTTGGCATTTAATTAAGGATTTCTCCGTCTCTTAACGAAACTTGACGATTTTTATATTAATCTCCTCCTCTCATATCTCTCTTCATTTTCATACCATAAAATATCCATTTCTTCCAACTTTTTTATTAAACCCATTTTTCTAGATCTAAACTTAAGAAGGACATAACTTTTTCGTTTCTTAACAAAATTCAATTCCGTTTAATGTACGGAATCCTCTCATCATCCTCTTTCTTTCTAGCCAATAAAAGATCGAAACTTTTAACCTTCTTTTAAGATCGATTATCCAGAATTTCGGTCATACCTTCTAGTCTTGCGATTTGTCGGAAAAAGATGTGTTTTGAAGATTTTGGATCAAGGGATTCGAGTGGGTTGATGGTTAGCTTGAGAATTGAAGATTTAAGTGCTAATCGAGGTAACGTAGACGAGTTACTCGATGTCACATCATATGTGTTTATGTGTTAGGATATATTTCACATGAAAAGATGACTTCTTTAAGTTATGCTAGCATGAATTGGTGACTACTACTTAAGTATTTGTTGGAATTCATCCCATATGCTTAACTTGCGCAAATGTATGTTAATGATGTTGAATTCATCTTATTATTGGTTAAGCTTTTGTTTAATATCTTAAATGTTGGCCTCATAATGTTTTAATGATTGTATGGAATGATTTTCTACTCACATGTTGCAATAAATGAGGTTTTGTAATGATTGATGTTGGTAATATAGAATGGGTGTAATTGAATTTGGCATAACTTGTGTGTGAATTGAATTTGAGAAGCCATGGTTGAATTTAGAACAAAGAAGAGCTGTCTTGATCCAAGTCACGGACGTGGCCTATATGTCACGGGCGTGAAATAAGAGGCATAACCAATTCCCTTGCGTGACAGACCTTTCACGGGCGTGACATGCAAGTCACGGACGTGACATGCGTGTCACAGGCGTGATATACAAGTCACGGTCGAGACGACTGTAGTTTTCCTACACTGACCCATTTTCGTAAAATGATTATGTCTCCTTTGTTACTTGCTTTTTTTGGGCTTGTGACCTACCGTTAGAATCGCAAGAGGATAATATATCACCTCCACTTAGAGTTTCTGCATTTGAATGTCTAGAAATATACTTAAGACCATTTAAATTTGACCCTTGTTTTAGATGGTTTCCAAACATGTTGTTTTGAGTTGGGCTTTATGTTTCTTATTGATTATGCTTCTTAAACTTGGTCTAATGCTTATGTAACATGCATTGACTCTTGTTTATCATTGTTACATATATATTATACTTTTCTCACATGTTTAGTGACTGTTTTAGCATGTTTCCCGTTTTGTGTCGTTTATGACTTGAATAATGAATCGAGTCTTGCTTATTGGATGTTTTGAACTCTTATTTCCCGGTTGCACCCCTATACTCGTTAGACTTGAATGTCAGAGCGATGGAGGTGTAACCTTGATGCTTTTGTGCATTTGTTAGTTGGGATATGACGACGTTGTTGGGAGGCGAACACAATGCGTTGATCGACCCGGCCGTCAAAATTGTATCCTTGCGAGGTGGTGTCATTGCATGTAGCGTACTTGCTTGTTTATTCTTGACCTAATCTCCGAGCGGCTTTAGCCGGAGGATGATTCTTGTACTGTTTCCGCCTCTTTCGAGCGGGTTTAGCCGAATATGAGGTACTCGCTTCCGTGTGGGTTTAGCCGGAAGAATCGAGTCTTGCATGCGAGGGTTTATCGCATGTCGAATCGGGAGGGTTTATCCCGAGAGTTTGGCCAAGTTTAGACTAGGACTTCCGTATCGTTGTCGTCCTACCGGGAGGATTAAAGTCTTGAGTATACGACACGTTTATTGTATACGGTTCAGGGAAACGTTGATCCCGTGGACTAGTCCGTCTTGTTTTGTAAAGTACATATGCTAGTGCGTGTCATTTACCGTGAGAGTGTGTTTCATCATATGTTGGATGGTATACTTGAATATTTTATGCATATGATTGGTTTGCTTGTTGATCTGAGTCCCTAACCCTATCAAGCATATGGTCACTAATGGTGAGATGCAAGCTCTTAGTGATCTATATGCGTGCCAAGGGGAGTCTTCCCTGAGTCATTATTACATGATGCTGATACGATTGGTGATTCATATGCTCATATATTGTTATTATGTAATGCTATCCATATATCTGGCATGATATGTATGTATGCATGATGAAATATGATTTTATGCTTGCTTATGTGCGTTTTGATCTGATATGGCTTGGAGAACCCCGATTTACTCCCCACCGACTGTGGCATTCATGTTTCATGAATGAAAAGGTTGCAGGTTGGTGTTGCATGGGGTACGACGAGTGAGCTACCGAGCGTTTTACTTACAGCGATTCATCCTTAGCGTTATAGTTTACAATAGTTGATATCTTATTTGTGTTTTTTTCAAGGGATCGGGATCCCTTGTATTTATTTAATTTACAATTTTTATAAACGATTTATTAAACTAAGTTTTGGTTTTATAATAGAGTGACATTTGCGGTTTTTGTTTTAAAGTTTTTAAAATCCCGTATTTTCCGCTGCAAATCTATGTGTTTACTTTATTGCGAAATCGCGGAGTGTCACAGAAAATTAGGGTGATTTTCCTTAAAATAAACATGTCTCACTTATGTTATTAATTAGTAGCATAAAATATATATTAAATTTATAATTTATAATTATTTAACTTACACATAATATATTGGAAACTATTAAAAGGTAAATAAATCAAGCTAGGTTTCCAAAAGATATAATATTGCATAATTCTTTAAAATTTATTTAACATATATGTAATATATTTATATGGATATATGAGCCTCTTAAAATTGCATGTGTACTCAAATTGCATGTTTAATCATCAGCTAATCAAGTTATAGTAATCACTCAGTTCAATAGTTAAAGTAACAATATTAGAACCGGGAGTAATGAAAGTAATAGAACAACAACGAGAGTAGTGGAATTTTTAATGTTAATGCGGCATTAGTGAAAGTATCAATAATTACGGTGGGAGCAGTAAAAGTAACAATAATTACGACGAGAGTAGTGCAAGTAACAGTTGTAATAACGAATGTAATAAAAGAAACAATACTAACAATAAAAAAAAAAGTATGTATGAACAATTAGCCGACCAATTAATTAAAGTAAAATATTAATAGTGGGAGTAATGAATTGTCTAATAATTTATTTTATCGTAATTTTAAGATATGTCATAAGAAAATATATTGATGATAAATTTACGAGTTATATAACTTTAAAGTATATTTAATTAAAATAAATTTTAAGGATCAATTGTTGAAAACACCCTTATATGTTCCACTCTTTTAAATTTAATACCTTATCAAAAAAAAATTTAAAACTTAATACCTTACACTGGTACTCCGATCAAAACTTGGTACCTTAAGTGAATTCTGACCAAAAAAAGTCGCATATTCCGTTCACTTTTGAGATTTCCCTCCAAAGTTCATAATTTATCCCCATTATACCCTTATGCTAGCCTCAACCTCTTTCCTTCCACATGACTGTTCTTATAAGCAAACTTATGACCATAATTTACTCTCAAATTAAAGTAAAATTATCCATGCCTACAACAAAATATACGCAATACCTTAATAATAGCTAATACAACAACATTAATCAATGTAAATAGAGTAATTAACTTCATATTAGTGTGGAAAAATAATTACCGCTTATAAATAAGAAATTGAGAAACTTGGGTTTAATAAAAAAAATTTAAATGAAATCAAAAGAGGTGAGAGTGAAAATAATTACTTAACAATTAATGATCGATGCTTTGAACACAAGAGACTTGATCTCTATTGTTGTAAATGATCGATTTAATTTTTTATAGAGGCATGCATGAAGGTTGGTAATTTGAGAGCTAATTTGGGGAAAACAATTATGATCATGGGAGAGTAATAAGGGCTCCGAGTGGTGAGAGTGTTGGGAATATTGTAATAGCTTTATAAAGGTAGGGGTAAAATGGGTAATTCATGTTTTTTTTTGCCTGAATTCACTTAAGGTACCAAGTTTTGATCAGAGTAGTTGTGTAAGGTATTAAGTTTTAAATTTTTTTTATAAGGTATTAAATTTTAAAAAGTGTAACATATAAGAGTGTTTTCTACAATTTATCCAAATTTTAATGATAAATATAGGTAACCCGGGCAGAGCCGGGCACCAATACTAGTTGACTCTTCGTTATAATTGATTTATGTTGAAATTAGTCCGGGTTAATTTGTGTGGGATGGTTTAGGGATATTGGTTGTCGGTGGCGGCTATCTGACGGCGGATGTCTCACAGTAATGGTGACTGTAGTTTTACAACATGTTGTACTGCATTCAATGGAAACCGGATCGTAAAACATTGACGACGTTTTAGAAAGCATCGACGACGTTTTAAAAAACATCGACGACGCTTTTCATAAAAAAGACGCCTCTTGCCCTTGCCATCTCTCTCTCTACACCTATTCTCTCCCAAAATAAACAACTAAAACCAAAACCCATCAACCTTCACTTCACCCACCCCATTGCGACCACCTACTGCCGTCGCCTGTCGCCGCTGCCACGACCGGTATTTTTCCCTTTTTTAAAAAAAAAAATTTCTTAGATCTAGTTACATATCCTTTGATTTATTTTAAATTAGAATGTTGTTTTGGTTGATAATTTCCCCATAGATTAGATTGTTGTTAGTTTCATGTTTTTAATTTGTAAACTTTTAGTTAAACTAATAGATTTGTTGTTGTTAGTTTCTTATTGTATATGAAATTTTTTTGTTTGTTTTGTTGTTAGATTTGTTGTTGTTTGTTGTAAACTTTTAGTTAAACTATAGATTTGTTGTTAATGTGTTTTTTTTTTTGCTTAAATTTTTGTTAATAGTTTGTATAAAGAAACAAAATCACGCATTTTTTTTCGAGTTCTTCATCCCACCATAGTGGGATTTGGAGGAAAAAAAAAGTTCCGCCATGGTTTGACGTGTGGTTTGAACGTCCAGTCATGGGGAATTTTTTTTTTCCTCCAAATCCCACCATGGTTGGATGAAGAAACTAGGAGTCCAACCATGGCTGGACGTGTGGTTTAGACGTCCTTCCATGGTGGAATTTCCAGTTTCTTCATCCCATTATGATGGGATTTCCATGAAAAAAAATCACCCATTGTTTGGATTTTTTGATTTAAAGTCCGTCCATGGTTTCTTTGAATTTTTTTTTATAATTTGTTAACTAAGTTGATTAAATTAAATTGATGGATAAAAATATGTTTTAGGAATATTATTATCGCTAATTTAAACGTTTTACATTGTCTAATGCAGATGGGAGATCGAGGAAAGAGCGTTATGGTTCCTGAGGATCGTACGGTGAACCGCAGAGTCATGGCTTCCAAGCGTCGTGCTCGGAAGGAGCCTTCTAGTGCACGTAGACCTTACATTGTCATTCGGTGTAGATATGATCCCGTTGGTAGCGGTATTTCTGAGAGGGAGATGTCACAGGAGGTACGAGGTAGTGTTGGTCAGATCGATGAGGGTTTTGAGGACGAGGGTTTGGTTAACGACGCTTATAGAGGAGAGGATTTGGTGGACGAGGGTTTGGTAGATGAGGGTTTGGTGGACGAGGGTTTGGTGGACAAGGAGTCGGAGGGCGAGGAGGCTATGGTTGATCAGCCCATACCGAACCCGAGATCCCAGTTACCGTTGTCTCAGTGGTTGTCCCGGGACACCCTAGGCCGCTACTCTAGGTTGCATGATGGTTCCGAGAGAGATCTGCGGAAGAAGTCGTGGAGAGGTATTTCTGCACGGCTTGGATACGAAATTTGCAACCACACTTATTTGACCTACGTCGCTTCTCGGGATCAACGATTGGAGCAGGTCTACCATGCCTTGAACATCGAAAGTAAGAACCCAACAACCCGTCCCGTTTTCTGTTTATTGCCCCATTATTTGCCTTAACCAAAGCAAAAAGATGTTCCATTGCAATCATCTTTTCCCAATTAAAGGCATGATCACGGGTAGCAAAATCCAATGTCGTCTCAAAGAACGGATTGTAATCAATGTTATTATTACCAAAATCCTCGAACGAGTCTTGTGCAATGCAAATAGGACGTTAACTAGACATTAAATATTTAACATATATTAGTAAATCATGATCTACAAACCTAAATTTTATTAAACGGGGTTATAAAAACAAAAAAGTTCGGTACCATGGTCAGACATTAAACACTATGTCTAAACCATGGTCAGACATTGAATTGGATGTTCACACCATGGCCAGACATAGAATTGGATGTCCAGCCATGGCCAGACATCCATTTCTAACGTCCAGCAATGGCCAGACATCCATTTCCAATGTCTGACCATGGTTAGACGTTGGAAATGGATGTCTGACCATGGTCTAGACATCAAATTCTATGTCTGGCCATAGTATTTTTTTCAATTTTTCTTTAAAATTTCTGCATTTGAATCCTAACTAATTAAAACGTAACGTAAATCAATTATCATAATTAATGATAAACAAACAATTAACGGATTTTGGAAAAACAAATTGACAAATTTAAGTTTTGATTAATTTGTAAACATACCGAAGATTGTTCTTCCATCATGATAAACGATTTAGTAAAATTGTTGTTGTTGTGATTTTTGTTAGTTCAATTAGTTGTGTTTGTTTTTTGGAAAAGTTAGAGATGAGAGAGAGAGAGAGAGTTTGAGTGAAAAAGGGCAATATTGTCTTTCGTAATGAAAACGTCGTCGATATTTTCTAAAACGTCGTCGATGTTTACCAGCCGCCCATTTAACAAAAAATACAACCCGGGCAAATTTTCTAAGCTATAATAAGTTGTAATTGAAATGGTCACATTTCTCAGTACAACTAGCTTTAAACCCATGCAAAAATGCACGAGATTACTTTTAAAAACACTAGTTTTAAACCCGTGCAAAAATGCACGAGATTGCTTTTAAAAACACTAGTTTTAAACCCGTACAAAAAATTCACGGGGTGCTTTTAAAGTTCTATTGTAAGTATATTAATATTAGACGTAAGAATAAAATTAACTTGAATATAGCCAGATGATGACAGTCATCTTGTTTAACGACTTGTTTTTCAATTAAATATGTAAGATATGAGTATTAGATAATATAACTTCATATAAAAGATACTGTATGATTTTCTATTTATATAAAACTAGTTTTAAACCCGTGCAGAAAATGCACGGGTTGTAACTATTAAAAGACGTTATTATTTGATACATGATTATACTTGATTTTTGTTTATTGTTATCGTGAAATAAACAACTTGAATGTATTAAAGTAAAATATAAGTATATGTATATAAGTAGTATTATGTTTTTATAAGATAAATTTTAAATTCAAGTTCAATTAAAAATTCGATAAAAAGTTAATATATTTCGATAATATAACGTGATTTTCATACATTCAAACCAATATAATAATTTTAACCAATATAATGAACAAATAAATATCTTTTATCAACAGCAATGAAAATAAAAGTATGTTCTCAAAAAACTTGTCTTACCCTTTAATGTTTAGAGCCCAAAAACTCAAAACATAATATGATTTCTTACGGAGTATACATACACTATATATTTTGAAACTTATACAATGGTTTTTGTATTAGAAATTAGTATTAGTAATTGTGTCATTTGTATGCAATTATGTAGTTTATTTATAATATTCGTAATTGTAATATATAAATTTTGGAGTGTAAATTTTAATGTAAGTGATAAGCGATATTTTGTACTAATTTATCCCCCGTTTTAGCTCGTTTTCTATATGATTTATGCACTTTGTTAAGTGAATAACGAGCTAATATTGCTATTCTAGTTGTTTTGCGTGCTTTGTCTTGTTTTATAGGAAATGAAGCGGTTTTGCTATATTTTCTTACTATTTGGAGCAAAGGTACTAGAATACGAGTTTATGAGGAACCGATGATAGCAATTTCACGATTTGACTACGATTCCGCTACATCGTTCCTCAAGTGGACTCATCTTGGACTTTGACTTTGTTTCTCAAAGGAAAACATTAACCCAAGTCAAAGGAAGACTAGCCCAAGCCCAATTACGTGTTGCATTGACCAAGACCAAGGCATAGGATTCCGTACCCAAAGACGAAATTGGAAGAGACGGAAAAATCCATCAGGGTTACATACCCGATCGGATTACCACATACCCGATCGGGTATGTGTGCTGATGAACGTCTCTTGGCTCTTCTTCTACCAAGCTTTAACGGAGTGCTTTATGGCTTTGTCTAGGGTATGAATTTGGACGAAACACAGCAGCTATGCAGCCCTATAAAAGCCAAGGATTATCACACAATCACAACACAACTTACAATTTACACAATTTACACAATTAGCATACAATTTAGAATAACACAACACATTTTACATATAAGTTTTAGATTATAGTTTATGCAATCTTAAGTATTTCTGTAGTGTCTCTATAAGCATTTGTCTTTATATTTGGTTGAATATTTGTTCTTTGATTTCTTTCTTACATAATTTGCATTCCAATCTCGGTATTTTTCTATCCCTTATTTACGCAATTTCCGACATCATTGTTTTCTCTTTATAGTATTCATTTTAGTTGTAATGTTTTCATCATCATACTAAGACCATGAACTACAATCTCATTAGTCTCATTCTTATATTATTGTTGGTAGGAATTCCATATAAAAATAATCTAGTCAAAACCAAAATATCGTTTAACATGTCATATTTTATTTTGCCTAATCATATAATAATCATCATAAAATTCATCATTAGAATCATTACTAATATAATCACCTTAATAATTTTAGCACTTTTATTTCGTAGTTTAATTTTGCTTATCATTTTCCCCTTAATTTATTTAATCACATAAATTAAATATAATATTGTAAGATTATCATTTTGTAAATATAATAAATAAAATTGAAAATTGAAATGATTTGCTAGTTAAAATGAATTAAAAGAAGAGTCGATACCAATAGAACCATCTAGTTTGTTTCTTCCTTTGGTCGTGTCAAATTCTATAACTTTGTTTAGTGGCCATAAACAATTGTTTGTATTAGTCAATTTCCGTCTTGGAAACGAGAGTTGTGATGGGAATTAGGACTACCAATAGGGGTTTAGTGACCTAACCAGGCTGAAAGGACGTTAGGACCCATTAAAAAGTTGGTACGAATCCGAGAGGAATATACCGCTACAAGGCTTAGACAATCGTAGTAATTCTAATATTGGTATCAATAAAGCTTTTAAATCATTTGACATGAATTTCTAATTCTCTATATCAATTTGATTAGATAGTTTATTTTATCGTTTTAGTTCGTTTATTTTACCGTCATTTTATTTCCGTTCTTAGATAGTTTATTTTATTGTTGTTTAGCTAGTTTATTAGTTTTCTATTATTGTAGTTAGGTAGCTTTTCAATATTGTTATTTTAATTATCATTCTTAGTTAGATTTAATTATTGTCATTTTCCTTTCCGTCAATTAGATTAGATTTATTTTATTACAATTTCCATACTTGTCATTTAAATATCGTCATTATATATTTGTCATTTTATTTCATGTTAGTAGTTTAGATAATCACCCCAAACAAATTGAACTTAAATGAAAATCACTCCATAGCAGTTCATAGTTAACACGTACTCCCTGAGGATCGATCCCTACTTCCCTAATTACATTCTTTATGTTGTTAGCCTAAGTGTGGGTAATTATTTTTGTATCGGGACTGCGACACAACCGATCAAATTTGGCGCAGTTGCCGGGGAGCACGGTTTTGTTTATCTATGTATTGCTGATTTTTATTTAAAATTCTACCTATTTTAGGTGCAAACGTACCTTTAATCATCACTAACTTTCCTTTTTGTGTTTTTCTTTTAGATTGACAAAAATGGTGTGAACAAAAGAAGATCCTAAGTTCCGGGTTTTTGAACTTGCTAATGGGATCCTAAGGGTCCATATCACTCTAATTGCTCTCATTGAAGGTAACCAATTCAGTGGTGAGCCAAATGAAAACCCAGCACACCATATCCAAACCTTTTGTGAGTTGTGTCAAACCTTTATGAGGGAAGGGATCACCCAAAGCCAAATAAACGAAACTCTCTTTCCTTTATCACTAAAGAGAGAAGCCAAATGGTGGTTCACCCGTCGTTTAAAAGAAGCCACAAAACCAATGGAGTGGGAAGAGATCGTCTTAGCTTTCCATCGTAGGTTTAAATCTCAATCCACCATGTCAAACCTATCGATTAATTCACAAAAAGAAAGTGGGGAAGGTTCCCAAAGTAATGGGGGAGAGCGAAAGAAAAGCCGAGTGGAAACCTCATGTGATGTTGACACTACCATTTCCTCAGCCTGTCCCGTTCCATCAAATGAAACCACCCCAAAAAGTACTTTATATCGTCCGAAAGTTTTTAACCCATTTACCTCACCAACAACCCCTTGTGAACTTTGTGGAGGAATAGGGCATATACCTCAAAGATGTGGGAATAAACTCACACCATTAGACCCCTTTCACCCACAATTTTGCCAAGCACAACCTACTAATACACCTCATACCATTCCATACTCATCTTTTCAAAACGGTCAAAACGGTCAAGTAGAAACCAAGTTGAGGGAAGTAATACAAGCCCAACACAACATGTACTCATACTTATTTTCTACAATATGCTCACTCAAATCAACCGTCATGTCTCTCCAAAAGAGAGTAGAAGAGTTGACCCCATCGAGTTCTAGCCAAACCACTCAAGAGAGTGAAGATCCGCTAATAGTCACAATCGACATGATTGGTGACTATAGGTTGCCCCACGAGCTTTATAATGATCCTTCGCTAGCCAACCCAACCCAAGCCCATACACGAGAGGAGACATCCCGTCTCGAATCTTTGATCATGACTTTGATAAGAGCTCAAGGGAAGTTAGAAGAAAGAGTTGGTGAAGCAACGAAGGCAAATGACAAGGCTTTTTCAAAGTTGGAGGCAAGGATCGGCAAGACATTTCAAGGAGAAGAAGCAACCAAAGATATTCCCAAGGAACCTCCCCTTGTAGAAGGGAAGGTTATCATTCCTTCAAAGCTTAAAGATCCAGGTTGTTTTAATATTTCCTTCACATTGAGTCTTCATAAGGTCAGAAATGCATTATGTGATTTAGGGGCCTCTATTAGTGTCATGCCCTTTTCCTTTTATGAAGACCATTGCCCAGTGCAAATGAAGATTACAAATACTAGCCTTCAATTAGCCGATGGAACTATGCATACTCCAGCAGGAATTGTGGAAGATGTCCCCATTCGGATTGGATACTTTCTTATCCCCGTTGATTTTTATGTCATCTTTTCAAAGAAAGGTAAAGACGACTATATTATATTAGGAAGACTTTTCCTAAATACATTTGGGGCTTGTATTTATGTACAAGGAGAGAAGATCACTTTTGAAATGGAGGGATCACGTGCCACTTTTGATAAGAAGGGGAATGTGATGAGTGTAGGAGATGGTGACCTCGAAGCATTCAAAGCTTCGGAAATGTATGTGGACTAGATTGCCATGGGTGTTGGCAAAGGTAAATGAAAAATTCAAGGACGAAATCAAGCTACAAAGAGCTCATATCCCTTCACAAGGCTTAAGGAGGGATGTAAATTCAAAGTCTAGCATGACTTAAAAATGCGCTTGTCGGGAGGCAACCCGTCTTTCTCTTTACTTTCTTTTTATGCATTCTTTATAGATAATGTTTGTTTGGATTATTTTATTTGGACACTCTTTTTGTATTTTTTTTGGGTTGTAATAGCTAGGGAACAATTTTTATTTTGCTTGTTATTTTCATTTTTAAATGCATGCTTAGTTGATAGTTTTCGTACTTGGAACTGGAGAACCTATTGAGATGAAAAGGAGCTACCCTTGGCCTATGTTGCCAAGTCCATTAAGGTTAGTAAGTATGTTCAAGGCCATAGCCAAAAGGTAAGAGCAAGTAACAAAGAAAAAAGAAATAGAATCCGGATCAACACACTTCCCCGATCGGATTCAGGTATACCCGATCGGGTAAGTTGTCTGTCTCGAGTTTTGTTCTAATTTCTTCTATAAAACCAACTTGCTACCCTTTGCTTGATGCCATATTCCCGTGTTCTTCATATTCAAAGCTCAAACTCTTTTAAAAACCTTCATTTCTTAGTCTTTTCTTGCAAAATTTGTCACCATAGTTCATCCAAGGCAACATCTAAGCATTATCAAGTAAGTTAATTCTACTTTATTTACTTCAATCTCTCTATTTTTCAGAAATCCAACATGAACAAACCCTAACCCAAATTTGGGGGTTATTGATTTTACTTGAAAAACTTGTTTAAATTGGATTTCTAATGCTTCTTACATGTTATAGAGTGAATGTTAGTAACTAATTAGCTAGCTTACTATGATTTGAATGCTCATATGCCAATTAGAATACTCATCTTTACTTTATGCTAAGAACTCATGCTTAAGTGGTAGTATAATGCTTGAATCCATGCTTTATACTATGAACTTATGCTCTTATTGTGTTAATTTAGCATTAGTACATTTAAGTAGTGCCCAAAGCTCAAGATTCAAGTGTAATGTTGCTCATAATCTTAGTGAAATATTGTTATGCTTAAAAACATCCATTTGTGCCATAAAGTAGCATGATAATGTTTCACTTATGTAATTATGCTTGAATTTGTGTTTAAAAGCCTAGTATTCTAACACTTATGCCATCAATTTGTGAAGTGTTCTAATACTAGTTTCTTGTATCAAATGTCACCTACAATAAGGAGATCAAAGAGGGCAAGAACTACCAACCAAGGAGAAAGTAGTAGGGCCCATGAAGAAGACATAGAAATGCTAGAAGCTGAAGATCAAACCAAAAATCAAGAAGGACAAGGTGCTATGCATGATCCCGATTTTCCGGATGTTGAGTTTAGTTCAAACAAGCAATTGCAAAAATGGTTCGTTATCAAAAGCAAAGGTATGACAGCTACCAAATTCCTAGATATTTCTTCTTTAAGGCACATGAAGCTTTATGAGCATGTCAAGGTGTTATTTAGGGGTCTGGGAATGACTGCTAGTATGAACTTCAATTATAAGACCTACCCTCAATTGACCATTGAATTCTTGAGCTCCTTTGAATTGCAAAGATCTAGGAATAAAAACTCTATGCCTCAAGTCCGGTTTCGATTGTTCAATGATGACTATAGTATGAACTTAGAGACCTTTGCTGGCCAATTCGGTCTCACCCATGAGGATACTGTTACCTCACCACCCGAAGGCTTTGATATTAGCCATGTTTGGAACACCATTTCTACTTATCATGTCTCTCGTTGGGACCATATCCCACACCAACACGTACATCATCCCGCCATTAGAATCTGGCAAAGATTCATGGGATCGACCTTCTTGGGTCGTGTTGAGCCTCATTTGGTGAGACGGGTAGAGTTAGATATTTTAGGAGGGTTCTTGAATGTTAATGGTGATGAACCATGGTCGATTAGCATTCCTTACTATTTTGCTGTTCAATTGACTAAAGTTACTAATCCAAAGAACACAGGCATTGTTTATGGAGGCCTTATCACTCACCTTGCTACACGAGTTTGTGGTTTTAACCAAGCCACCACTGACCTCCAGGCATTGACTACACCTCCCACCGAGATGGGAAATGGGTTGGATTATGATTATTTTGTTCAGCTTAATTGGTTTCGTATCTCTCACCCCCATATGATTTGGAGGATAGCTGGCCGTGATTCGGTCAAGTTGACCGCTGAGGTAAACCAGATTCCATTACTTAGGCAGCGTCCTGAACTTCAGGAGGGTGAGACCATCTTACCCCGTCCCACTTATTTTCTTCCTGTTAGGGATATTACCCCCAATGACCCCCCTGTCCAGATTAGATCCCACCGCTCTGAGGTAGGATCATCCTCTCAGTCGACCCATGCTACGGGCGACGTGACTGCCATGATTCAAGCCTTGACCTTGTCCATTAATAGAATTCACTCCGACCAGCAGCTTGCTCTGCACCCTATTTATGATCACTTTGCTAGACAAGGTGTGATTAGACCTGAGGGCCCCCACCCGTCTTTCTATACTTGGCCCGAAGGGGGGTATGGTACTGTTTATGATGCAGGTATACAAAAGACCGGACCTGATTACTGTGGTACTGACTATGGCGTCGAGAGTTTTGGAGGGTATAGAGGTGATTTTAGTGGTCACCAAGTAGATGAGTACCAGTCCTTAGGAGCCAGCAACCCTACCGGGATTGTTGCTTCTAGTAGTAGTTATTATTCTGCAGATGATACCTATTACACAGATGCTTCTGGATCCGCATTCGAGCCGCCTCCTTCAGAGAGGAGAGGCCGTAGCTGGTGGCCTTTGGGATGAGATGATAACAAGCTCCCCTTGTTTATACTAGCTTTGGGGGAGGCTAAACATTTTGTAAGCTTTTATTTCTTTCTTTTATTTTTAGCATTTTTAGTTTTCTTTTTACCCCCCTTTCCCATTAGAATTTCATCTTGTTTCTCTGTTCTATGTGCTACCAACCGTTTCTCGGTTCGCTTCTATTATAATTGCATGCACATTGAGGACAATGTGAAGTTTTAGCTTGGGGGAGGATTTGCATTTAGGACTTACTGCATTTAGGATTGCATTTAGGTTTTTATTTTTCTCATTAGCTTATTTTCTTCTAATTTTATTAGTTTATTTTTAGTTTATTTTTTTCAAAAAAATCAAAAAGACAAAAAGAAAAGATAATTTCCATCTTACATTTCTCAATTTATAGTTTTTATAAGCTGATATTTCATTATGTTATGAGGAATTGTGCATTCATGAGGATGTCTTGTACACAGTAGGTAGAAAATTGCATTTGGACTTAATTAAGCTTGATCTTGACTTTGGCAAGCTACTCATATTGTAAGGTAGAGCCTCCAGTGGTCGGTACATCTAAACCCGATCCCAGTTTAGGAGTGAGTAGTTTCTCCTTATAGTCTGTGTCACATCAAAACGCATAAGTATGGTTTTTATTCCGTTTTCTATAAGTATTACTATCATGATCTACATTTTGAAGCCATTCACTCTTGTTCACATTTCGCATTACCCAAAAACACCCTTCTTTCTAGCTACATTACATTATTGCCTACCCTTGTTGAGCTAGTAACTGACTATTTGTGTAGGGGTGTTCTGTGCTTTTGCGATGTTCTGATAATGCCACTATTTAGTGTGAACCTGCTGTCTCGGGATTGCTGATTCCCGTGATTTTCAGTGAAAGAAAAATTTGAAAAGAAAAAAGAAAAAAAAAAAGAGCTTTGAAAAAAAATTGCTTAAAAGAGAAAAGAAAAGAAAAAAGAAGAAAAAAACGCTTCCATGAATGAAAAGGAAAAGAAAGAAGAATTTCGGGAAGTCGTAACTTGATTTGTCATGTTTAATAAGCCAATATGCTGCTTTTGGCTTTGACTATTGTTTATGGAAATTGGTATGATTTGGATTGAGTATCCACTACACATTTGGTTATTACTAGCTTGACTTAAAGCCCCACATGACCAAAATCGTTTGTCCACTTTCTTACCCAAATTTCCCAAGACTCTTCTTTATTTTCTCTTGACTTCTTACAGTACATTTTGATCATGATTAGTCTTACTTAATGAATTTGGATTGTCTACCATACTAGACTGCGGGCACATTCTTATAAGTTGTAGATAGAAGAGCGTCACTTCAAATTTGAACCAATATTTCCTATTTCACAAAAATTTGAGTGAAGAGTGTATCGAAAGAGTTCATAGTCAATAAGATCATGCAAAAGCTGAAAAAGTCCAAAGAATATTTTCTATGCTGCGCCGTTATGTAAATCTCAACCATGATTCGCACTTTCCTGCGCCCTTGTTGTTTCAGGTTTATGATTCATCTACTTGTTAAGAGCTTATTTTTGAGATTTGGATGATAGATTGATCATTGTTTGCTACCCTTGTCCTGGGTATGATTGTTATGTTTGCTTGAGGACAAGCAAGGGTTTAGCTTGGGGGAGTTTGATAAGCGATATTTTGTACTAATTTATCCCCCGTTTTAGATCGATTTCTATATGATTTATGCACTTTCTTAAGTGATTAACGAGCTAATATTGCTATTCTAGTTGTTTTGCGTGCTTTGTCTCGTTTTATAGAAATTAAGCGGTTTTGCTATATTTTCTTACTATTTGGAGCAAAGGTACTAGAATACGAGTTTATGAGGAAACGATGATAGCAATTTCACGATTTGACTACGAATCCGCTACTTCCTTCCTCAAGTGGACTCATCTTGGACTTTGACTTTGTTTCTCAAAGGAAAACATCAACCCAAGTCAAAGGAAGACTAGCCCAAGCCCAATTACGTGTTGCATTGACCAAGACCAAGGCATAAGATTCCGTGCCCAAAGACGAAATTGGAAGAGACGGAAAAATCCATCAGGGTTACATACCTGATCGGATTACCACATACCCGATCGGGTATGTCTGCTGATGAACGTCTCTTGGCTCTTCTTCTACCAAGGTTTAACGGAGTGCTTTATGGCTTTGTCTAGGGTATGAATTTGGACGAAACACAGCAGCTATGCAGCCCTATAAAAGCCAAGGATTATCACACAATCAAAACACAACTTAAAATTTACACAATTTACACAATTAGCATACAATTTAGAATAACACAACACATTTTACATATAAGTTTTAGATTATAGTTCATGCAATCTTAAGTATTTCTCTAGTGTCTCTATAAGCATTTGTCTTTATATTGGGTTGAATATTTGTTCTTTGCTTTCTTTCTTACATAATTTGCATTCCAATCTCGGTAATTTACTATCCCTTATTTACGCAATTTCCGACATCATTGTTTTCTCTTTATAGTATTCATTTTAGTTGTAATGTTTTCATCATCATACTAAGACCATGTACTACAATCTCATTAGTCTCATTCTTATATTATTGTTGGTAGGAATTCCATATAAAAATAATCTAGTCAAAACCAAAATATCGTTTAACATGTCATATTTTATTTTGCCTAATCTTATAATAATCATCATAAAATTCATCATTAGAATCATTACTAATATAATCACCTTAATCATTTTAGCACTTTTATATCGTAGATTAATTTTGCTTATCATTTTCCTCTTAATTTATTTAATCACATAAATTAAATATAATATTGTAAGATTATCATTTTGTAAATATAATAAATAAAATTGAAATATTGAAATGATTTGCTAGTTAAAATGAATTAAAAGAAGAGTCAATACCAATAGAACCATCTAGTTTGTTTCTTCCTTTGGTTGTGCCAAATTCTATAACTTTGTTTAGTGGCCTTAAACAATTGTTTGTATTAGTCAATTTCCGTCTTAGAAACGAGAGTTGGGATGGGAATTAGGACTACCAATAAGGGTTTAGTGACCTAACCAGGCTGAAAGGACGTTAGGACCCATTAAAAAGTCGGTACGAATCCGAGAGGAATATACCGCTACAAGGCTTAGACAATCGTAGTAATTCTAATATTGGTATCAATAAAGCTTTTAAATCATTTGACATGAATTTCTAATTCTCTATATCAATTTGATTAGATAGTTTATTTTATCGTTTTAGCGAGTTTATTTTACCGTCATTTTATTTCCGTTCTTAGATAGTTTATTTTATTGTTGTTTAGTTAGTTTATTAGTTTTCTATTATTGTAGCTAGGTAGCTTTTCAATATTGTTATTTTAATTATCATTCTAGTTATATTTAATTATTGTCATTTTCCTTTCCGTCAATTAGATTAGATTTATTTTATTGCAATTTCCATACTTGTCATTTAAATATCGTCATTATATATTTGTCATTTTATTTCATGTTAGTAGTTTAGATAATCACCCCAAACAAATCGAACATAAATGAAAATCACTTCATAGCAATTCATAGTTAACACGTACTCCTTGAGGATCGATCCCTACTTCCCTAATTACATTCTTTATGTTGTTAGCCTAAGTGTGGGTAACTATTTTTGTATCGGGACTGCGACACAACCGATCAGTAAGGAATGTAATAATTCGTGTTTATAATATCTTTTTACGGATGTGTAAATAAGATTAAATAATGATACTCGTATTAAACTATGTAATTATTCATTAGATGTTATGTTTAATAAAATATATAAAATATAGTGTAGTGTAATGTAACACAATGATATAATTAATGAAATTAATAAAAGTAGGAGAGAGTAAATAATAATCAATGAATTGAAGTAGATAGACTAATTAATTCTTAAGCATAAACATGGGGTCCTACATCACTAAAAATTTGATAAATCTTTTTTTTCATCGACCAATAAGAACGCTTTAAATTTTTTCGCTTTTATATATAGTAGATTGAATAAATATTATTATTTTTTTCACAACAAAATATTTTCACATATTGAATTATTAGGAGCGGTATATTTGATTTGCTAGTTAAGCTAATTCATTCGGACATCATTTTGTTTCACGAATAATATACTTGTACGCATCGGAGAAGCTTCCCAGGAGGTCACCCATCTCATGACTACTTTCATCTGAGCACGCATAACTATGGAGTTATTATGACGATTTTTCAAAGAAGAAAGTTAACATTTGTTGCTATAATTAGAACTTTGAATCCTTTTAAAATGATTGTTGTCTTTTAAATACTATATTAACTATCACTTGAAGATAAAAGTGTTACTTGATTTACATATTTTTCTGAAAAACATTATTTTGGCCAAAACACTTCAGTTTTTGATGTTGACTTCCCGGCTAATGATTTTGAGTCATTTTTTTGCTGAAATCAACAAAAATATTTTCTCAAGAAGGTGATTTAATCATGTTATCCTTTTTTTTCATTAATTTAGCGACATTCTAATTTTATTTTCTCTTTTACCAATCTTTTCATTTTTCTTTCTACGCAAATTAATTTCTATAACCGACGTACGTACGACGAGAAAGACGTGAGAAATTACTTTTTTCTAAAAATAAAAAATAAAAAATTTCTACTTTACAACCTGTTAACCAAAATGTGGTGACTTTATGCCAAAAAAAAATAAAAATATTTGTTGTAAAATAGAATGTCTTATTTTGTTTTCCATTTTTTTAAAGCTTAAATAAGAAATTATTCTTCTTTAAAATTCAGTTTCTATAAATACTTCTTATAAAACAATTTACTAAAATAACTCTTTTAAAATAACTTTAATAAAAAAAAAATTGTTTTTCGATCAACTCCAAATGTTTATGTTATTCCGTCTTTGTTTGAACTTATTCCGTTTGTCATTTAACCAATTTAAAGTTTGAAACGTATGATTATTTAGACAAATAGAGAATAAGTTCTAAACCAGTTATAATAAGTCACCTGAATTGCATTTGGAATCAATTTTTGATCAAAGTATATTTTACACGAGTAATTCAAAAAAAATATATAAGTGAGTAATTTTAGAAAAAAAAATTATAAAAGAAAGTAACTTCGAGCTTATTATTTTCTAAACTGATTTCTTATTATACTTGATCAAATATTCATTCAAAATATTTATATTTTATATAAAACTGATTTTAAATTACTATAATATCGATTTTCAACATATTAAAAAAATTATAAAAGATAGTAACTTCGAACTTATTATTTTCTAAACTGATTTCTTATTATACTTGATCAAATATTCATTCAAAATATTTATATTTTATATAAAACTGATAATAAATTACTATAATATCTATTTTCAACATATTTTTATTTAATCATTTTTTTTTATTGATTTATTAATTTGTTGAAGATTATATTTTTTTAACATTTTTTATATACCCCGTGATCGCTTATTTTCAACATATTTTTTTTCTTTTATTTATTGATTTACTAGATTTCATGCCCGTGCGATGCACGGGTCTACGTTAATGTCATTTTCATAATTTTCCTATAACAATTAACTTGTAAAAATAAACTTTTGAAATTTTAAGACTATAATAAAATATACTCCGTAATTTTTAAGAAAATAATATTGATATATTGATTCAACTTATATTTTAAACATATTTTACTAACCTTGCCAGGAATCAAGTTATATTTGATTTATATGACTCGAAAAATGATCCAAGATACCTAAGAATTAAGCTCTCTAAGACAGTATTTAAGAGAATCAAAAGATTTTGGGTTGATCACCCTACCTTATGGTAATTGTCCGATATCGGACAATTCTACTATTTATAGGTATTAGTATCTTCACCACACTTACATTATTTTTCAAGGTGAGATATATAACATACTAAGAATTACATCAAGTATATGCAAATAACATGAGATTCTATAATGATAACATTTTCTTACTATGAATCTTATAATTAGATTATTTTCATAATTAATACAAAATTTTAAGAGCTCTCTAAAACAATATTTGAGAGACTTAAACGTTTTTAGATTGATATCTAAGTCAAAGGACGACTCTTATGTATAATCGCATGATCACTCCAGCTTATGATATTTTTTCGATGTGGGATAATTCCTCTATTTATACATAGTATATTTCCCACACTTACATTATTTTTCAATGTGGGACAAATAACATATTTAGTTGTACACCATTAAAATTATTATTTATGATACTTTATTAAATTTTTATTTATGATATTTTCTTAAATTAATTTTGATGATGTAATAAATTTCATTAAGGCGGGGATAATAGTACAAACTTTTAAGAGTTCTGTAAGATAATTCTTAAGATATTCAAAATATTTTGGGTGAATATCTAACTTTGAAAGATGACTGCTTTTCACAATATTTTTTGGTGAAATGAAATGTAAAAGGTTTTATATAAAAATTATAAACATCACTTGAATATAATATAGGAAATGTAAAATTTTAAGAGTTCATTAAAACAATACTTAAGAGACTAAAATGACTCCAATTTATAATCATATTTTTTATCACTCCACGATAATTTTACAATTTACACTTGGTATATATATTTACCACAAATACATTATTTTTCAATGTGGGACTAATAACACATTAAGTAGTTTATCATCAAAATTATTATTTATGATACTTTTCTAAATTAATTTTTAATAATGTGAATTTCACAATTGTGACGATTATAATACAAATTTTTTGAACTCTTCAACACAATACTTAAGAGACTTAAAAAATTGTGGGTTTATACTTAAGTTCAAGGATGACTATTATTTATAATCATAGAATCACTATATGTTATAATAATTTTTTTATGTGGGACAATTTACTATTTATATGTAATATATTCACCATACATACATAATTCTTCAATGTGGGACTAATAAAAAACTAAGTAGTATATCTTTTTCTATATAATATTTATTTCTTAACTGTTACTAAACTATTATATTAATATTAGAATAATAAAAATATATTTTAAAGGTCACTTATTATATTTTAAAAGTGTTATTAAGAATATAAAAAAAATGATCATATTTATGATCACTCCACCTTATGATAATTTTTCAATGTGAGATAATTTTATTATTTATACATAGTATATATTCACCAGTCACCATAACTATATTATTTTTCAAATAACACATTAAATAATTTATCTTCGAAATTATTATTTATGATACTTTTCTAAATTAATTTTTAATGATGTAAATTTAATTATAGTTTAGATTATAATACAAAATTTTAAGAGCTCTTTAAGACAATATGTAAGAGGCTCAAAATATTTTGGGTTGAAACTTTATTTCCAAATATGATTCCTATTTGTAATCATAAGATCACCCACCTTATGATAATTTTCTGGTGTGGGATAATTCTACTATTTATAAGTAATATATTCACCATACCTACATTATTTTTCAATGTGGGAAAAATAATATACTAAAAATTATACCAAGTATGTGCAAATAAATAGTATGAGTTGCTATACTTTCGAAGTTTTTTTTACCACGAATGTAACTATATTATCTTCATAATTTTTGTTACGATGCTTAAACTTTTTTAATAATACTTTTTTAAATTAATTTTTAATGATGTAAATTTAACAATTGTGGAGATAATAATACACAAACTTTTGAGAAATCTCTAAGACAATACTTAAGAGACTTAAAAAATTTTACTTTGATATGTAAGGTCAAAGGATGATTCATATATATAATTATAGGAGATTTTACTTTGATATATAAGGTCAAAGGATGATTCATATATAAAGTTATAGGATCACTCACCTTATGTTAATTTTACGATGTGGACATTTTTACTATTTATACATAGTATATTCATCACATTTACAAACTTTTGAGAGATCTTTAAGACAATTTTAAGAGATTCAAAAAAAAATTGGGTTAATACCTAAGGTTTCAGGACAACACCTATTTTTAATCATAGGATTAACCACTTCATGTTATTTTTCCGATGTGGGATAATTCTACAATTTATACGTAATATGTTTACCACATTAATTATATTAAGTAGTACACCATCTTTTTCTTTAAAATATATATTTCTATTATTTTTATTTTATATAATAATTAAAAGATTATCCACTTAATTTTTTATATCCAAAGTATTATGTACGAAACTTTCCTAAATTAATTTTTTATGATGTAAATTTCACTATTGTAAAGATAATAATACAAACTTGCAAGAGATCTCTAAGACAATACTTAAGAAACTCAAAAGATTTTGGGTGGATACATAAGTTCCAATTATGACTCTTATTTATAATCATAGGATCACCATATCTTAAGGTAAATTTTCGATGTGAGATAATTCTACAATTTATACGTAATATGTTTACCACATAAATAATATATTAAGTGGTACACCATCTTTTTCTTTAAAATATATATTTCTATTATTTTTATTTTATATAATAATTAAAAGATTATCCACTTAATTTTTTATATCCAAAGTATTATGTACGAAACTTTCCTAAATTAATTTTTTTATGATGTAAATTTCACTATTGTAAAGATAATAATACAAACTTGTAAGAGATCTATAAGACAATACTTAAGAAACTCAAAAGATTTTGGGTGGATACATAAGTTACAGTTATGACTCCTATTTATAATCATAGGATCACCATATCTTAAGGTAAATTTTCGATGTGGGACAATTCACTTTTTATATGTAGTATATTCACTACACCTACGTTATTTTTCAATGTGGGACAAATAACATACTAAGTACTACATCATATTTTTCTATAAATTAATTATTTCTTGAATACTACTAAACCATTATACTAATATTAGAATAATAAAAAATAATTTAAAAGTCATTTATTTAATTTTCATATACTTAGGTTATAGTTATATGATCTTATAAATGATATGGTAGTAAAAAAATACAAAATTATACTCTAATGAAAGCATTTTTCGTTAAGAATCCAAATATATAAGTTTCGAAATGTTTTGAATTATTTTTTTTTGTCAGATTGATAATCAACTTTTTTTTTACGTAAATAATAGTTGTGATATTAGATATATTATATGATATATTTTTCGTAATCTTGGAAGATCTTAAAATATACTTTCTAAAAATTGAAAAATATAATGTTGACCAATAGAATTGCTCGAAAAAAGCCTCTTTTATATATATATATATATATTGATTAATTTGTTGAAGATTATATTTTATTTTTATTTTTTTAGCGTACTTATTTTATTTAATCTTTTTTTTTTTTTATCTAATTCTCTCTCTTGTTTTTTTTCTAAAACATTAAGCAAATTTTATTTTTCACAAATTAAATTTAATCTCTTTTTTTTTTACAAAAATCTTAAAAATAAAGTTATATATCAATTTTTGAATGAGAAAGTTTCATAATATATTAGGTTTTGGTTTCTAAATTAGAGATAATAAATAACTAACTTATTTAATTTGATATGCTATATTTTTAAACGTGATAAAGCCTTTTATGAATATTTTTCAAGATTAAAAATTTTAAATTAAAATTAATAAAACAAATTAACATAAATTCACGATTTTCATAAACATAAATATTTATTTTAAGAAAATTTTTTAAATTATCTTTATTACAAAATAGAAACGATTAAAAAAGTTCTGATTTGTAATAATAAAAAAAAAATACCAAATTTTGTGTTTAATTTTACAAAAGTTTCAATCTTATTAGATAAAATAAAATAATACCAAATTTTTATTAAATCATCAAGTATTTTCAAAATTTATATCTAAATATACATTGATATTATCTATACTAGATTTAATGCCCGTGCGATGCATGAGTTGTAAAACTTGTGCAATTTTGTTGTTCTATATTATAAGTTTTTTAAATATTTTTGTATTTTCAGACGTTTTGTTTAACTTAGTTTTTTTATTTATTTGTATCCTATTCGTCACGATTTGATTTTTTTAATCCGCCGCGTCGCTAACCAATTTGATTACTTGTCAATTTCGTACGCCCTCTACGTAGTACAATTTTAAATCAAACACGTTATATAATCCGATACATTCCGATCATACTCGCTATATAACTATTACTTATAAATATTCAATATATTTCTTCTATTTCTTAGGACTGGTTAATTACCCGATAATGTCGTTACATTATTATATTTTATTTAATTTGACAATTCAATTTTCTCTATTATTCTCAACATGAAACCGCACCACGATTTTGGCACCCCGAGTGGGAATTAGTTGTTCAAATTATGAATATACAGCCCCAAAGCCGCTCTTATTTATCGAGTATAATTTTGGGATTCTTATTACATACCTGGCTTTAAAAAATCCTAATGTGTCTATATGAGGCAATGCGACATAGCAGAATGTCAATAGCTTTGTTCTCAATTACTCTGAAGGATCAAATCTCCTTTACTTTATTGCTCACTACAGGTCTAGATAGTTTGACAATGTTAAATAATTACTCTAGCACTACTCTACTACAGGCAAATTTGAGAAAACCTCCTTATAGACAATATTCCTGGTAAACCTGATTGGCTGATTCGTGTCATCTATGAAAAACTTTAGTCCTTCCGGGAAGTAGTTCTTGATGCTGCTACATACAACTGACCGTGACAAAATACCGGCTTTCGTAAATAGACCCGTGCATGCGTCAGTGATTGACCTTGACTCTTGTTTATAGTCATCGCGTAACATGCTTTCAGAGGATACTGATTTAATCCCGTGCATTTTACTAAATAATGTTTTAGTCATGTGAACATGAGTAAATGATAAACCAGTTAAATTATTCAATGAAGGGAGAATTGCTTAGTTCAAATGTAATTATTGTTTGCATTGCTCATAAACTACTGTACTTTGCTTATGGATGTTCACTTGCTCAATTTTAACCTTCTTTTATATAGGTTTGTGAATTGAATATTTTTTGACACCTTTCTTTTGTGATATTAGAGAGCCCACCAATTTAAAAATTCTCAAAATAAAAGATGAACTTTTGTTGACTCAAAACAACAAAGGGTAAATTTTACCATATAGAGTACCTAATTATAATGCGTTTGATCTTAACTACAACTGCAACATGACTGATGTGAGATTGTGAGCTATTTAGGAATATTTACCATTAAAAAAGAAAATCAAATCTACGTGTTATTACTTATTTGCTTAAGATGCCAGCAAGTTATTATCTTGCTTAAAATTCTAAATAAACTAATAGTAAATCTCATTTAAGACCGCACTATTGTTTCTTCGATTTTCTTTTCAATTTCTTTGAACTTTGGACTTCTCCCTGATTTTTCATTTTTGTCTGAGTTGATTGATAGCATATAAATGATACATCATTATGAAAGTAGATTATATCGAAGAGGCCTTCGGCTCTTAGCTGTGGTTAAGATGGATGTCACGTAAGTACCGGGGCATAGGTCATCGGATCGAATTCCTCTATATTGTAAGGGAATATGAAGGGAATGGTAAATGTTGAAGTTTACAGAAATGCAAATCGTATGCTCATATATAGTTATATATTACGTAAATTATTTGTGGAAAAGTATGTCAACTAACTTTATTAAGTTTAGTTCAGCTTCATTGAGTTCAGCAGTGGCTAAGAGCAGGTGCGGGCTGAGGCATGAGCGGCTAAACCGTGCCTCCAAATTCGCGGGCCTCCAATATCTACGTATATAATATCTACACACGTTTATATATAAATGAAATCCTATACATTAGACAGTAGAAGTTCAATAGCATTGTGGTGGGAGTATGTGTTAGTTGTCAAAGCCAGCTGAGTTCGATCTTTGCCGTAGCCATTTTATTAATTTTATTTGTTATACTTTGCATGTCCTTTGGTGACTGTATATATATCACTCGTAAAGTTTCTCATTTACATTATTTATTTCCTCTTTTTTTTTCTTTAGTATCCAACACATATTAATGATATTTTGTAAAATATATGTAAAATCTCAATAATTTTTTAGGGCCTCCGTTTTCAATGTTGCACAGGGCCTCCGCATTATTCGAGACGCCCCTGATTGAGTTCACTAATTATTTTATAACTTTAAAATATCTAAAAAAATATAGAGAAATAGGAAATTATTTTTATTCTAATTTTATTTAAGTGTTTGATTAAAGTTGATTATTGGGTGAATAAAAAAATTGTTAATGGTAAGTCATACCGGCATAAGTTGCAAATTTTCAACCTTGGACTTTTGTTCTCTGTAATATATTGTCATTGCACCGCAGAGGGGAGAATTATCGTAGGTAACAGGAAGTATGGTCATGAAAACGTACCTACAACAAAGAGATAAGCCAAAAACATACAAAAACCGGCATATGTAAAATGCATATATTGACTATTCGGCATAACGCCATAGTGAACTTAATCCAAACCGTGAAAATTGCTAAGAACCTTATGCCATAGTCCATCTTGTAATCTCCGTTTTTAATTTTGCTTCACAAAGTTGGCCATTTAGCCACCTATTGACATTAATGATTAAGTTAACAATAACACCAAATTAATCGTTTTTAAATAATCATACGACTTATTTACCTTGTATTAAAACTCGTCAAGATATTTGTACGGTTGTCTTGAGTAGTATCAAACTACCGCAACGCCAATTGTCCCTGAAAATATAAACTAAAGTTTCAGAGTGAACTCATACACATACAAAACTATATAATACAATTAAATTGTAAATACAAAATAAATTAACAAGAAGAAATTATAAGAAAAAGTTATTGCTAAACTACACACATACAAAACTATATCAAACACAAAAGAAATTAACAAAAAAGAAATTGTAAGAAAAAGCTATTGCTACACAACACGTCTACCCCTAACAGCATAAAACTGTGCAGAAGAGTAAAAAGTCTATTTTAATTTTATATATAATATTTAAATATTATTTGGGTGTTTTAGAAAAGTTGGGAGTCTTTGTATTCCAATTTTTTAATTAATAATAATTTCCAAAAAAAATATCCAAAAAGATTTTAAATAGATGTCATACGTTAGATTTCCACAAATATGACCAAATTCAATTTTTTTTTATTATAGTTTGTATTTGACAAGTAGTAGGATGTGATATATTTTATACTGCTAAAGATTGTATTTGGCAAGTAGTAAGATGTCATAATAGTAATAATAATAATAATAAGGGATATTCTACATGGTACCCCTCAACTTTTCGACTTTCTACGTGCTACCCCTACACTTTTGGAAACATACATGGTACCCCTAAGTTTTCTAATTTTCATTAAGCGTAACCCTAATTATTTTTTCCGTCATTTAGTATTGTTTTTAGACGTTAAGTGATAAGTATGATGCCTAGGTGGATGATGACTGGCTTTTGTGTTAGTATCTATAGTTTCATGTCATTTTCTCCCCCATTTCCCTTCCCAATAAACATTATTTAATCTTCTTTCTTTCATCATCTTCCATCTTTCTTCTTTCTACTTCCTTCCTCCTTAAATTTCTGTGATAATTATTTCAGTTTTTTTTGTTTCTTCATTTATCTTTTTGATTCTTCATCTTCTTGGAAAAAATTACCAATATATGTTCTTGATTTTAGGAACCAATGTTTCAATTGATGTGGTTGAAACGCTATAATTATGATATCAGGTTTCGTTAACAACCCTGAATCCCTATATTGTAATCATTTTGTTATGTGGTTATCGGAAGAGTATGTTACCATCACAAAGGATTTCAAAAAAAAATGTGCTAGTGAAGATGAAGATGAATATTGTACAAGTGTTAATGGAGATATTATTGAGGGAAAATGATCATATATACTTCAATCGCCAAATAGATGAAGATCTAAACAACAATTACACTTAGTTATCAAGAAACATAAGGTAGAATGAGAGGTAGTTCATGCGAAGAGGGAGATGAGAAAAGAAACTTAGAAAGATAAAGATGAAGGTCTGGATATAAAGGGTAGAATGAGAGGAGATGTGTCTTAAACAAGCTAAGAGAGTGAGGGTTTAATAGTGCCAAGTAATAGTCATAATCACAGCCAATCATCATCCACGTAGGCGTCCTACTCATCACTTAACGTCTAAAACAAACACTAACTGACGGAAAAAATAATTGGGGTTACGCTTAGTGGAAATTAGAAAGCTTAGGGGTATCATGTATGTTTCCAAAAGTGTAGGGGTACCACGTAGAAAGTAAAAAAGTAGAGGGGTACCATGTAGAATATCCCTAATAATAATAATAATAATAATATGCTGCTAAAGGAAGATCTGGATTTGAGTGAGCTAAACCTCCGCCAGTGTCGGCGGAAGATTTGTGATGGTCATTACACTGCTGCTGTTAGGGCGCTTTCTTCCTCTGGCGTCGCCCCATACAATGATACCACTCTTGGTGCTTTGCGTGAGAAGCATCATGTCGCTCCATCTCCTTCATTACCTCCTTTGCCTGTGGATCATCATTCTCTTGTTGCCTCTTCGGCAGTGATTTTGGATATGATTCGGGGTTTCCCGCGTAGCACTTCTTGCGGGAGGGATGGGCTTCGTGCCCAACACCTTATGGATTGTTTGAGTGGTGTTGCCGTGGCTGTCTCTGATGATTTGATCGCTTCTGTTACTAGGGTGGTTAATCTTTTTTTGGAGGGCCGGTGCCCTGTGGCCCTTGGTGAGTACATTGCCAGCGCTCCGCTTACGCCGCCTGTTAAACCGGGTGGGGGTGTTCGTCCTATCGCTGTAGGCACTGTCTGGAGACGTCTTGTCTCTAAGGTTGGTGCTTGTTTGGTTGGTCCTTCTTTGTCTACTTATTTTGCTGGCCTTCAGTTTGGGGTTGGGGTGTCCGGTGGAGGAGAGGCTATCTTGCATGCCTTGAATCGGCTCATTGAGGCCCGTGGTGGTGATGTGGGATTGTCTATGTTGCTAGTTGATTTCCAGAATGCTTTCAACCTTGTTGATCGTGTGACTATGCTACAGGAAGTCCGCCGTCGTTGTCCGGTTCTTTCCCGTTGGGTGGAGTTTTGTTACTCTAGCCCTGTCCGTCTTTATTATGGGGAGCATTGTTTGTGGTCTTGTCAGGGTGTCCAGCAGGGTGATCCTTTAGGCCCTTTGCTTTTCGCTTTGGTTTTGCATCCCCTAGTGTGCAACATCCGGGATCCCTTTGATCTTACTTTGCAAGCATGGTATTTGGATGATGGCACCATTGTTGGGGACACTTTAGAGGTGGGGAGAGTTTTGGATTTGATTATGGCAGATGGGCCTCGTTTTGGTCTCCATCTTAATGTGGCTAAGACTGAGGTCTTTTGGCCTATTGAGGATCCTCGGAGTCGGCTACCCGGTGTTTTCCCCGCTTCTATTGCTCGGCCCTTGCGCGTGGTGTCTCTGTTTTGGGTGGACCTGTCAGTACTTGTCCCATTTTTGGCGGTGAGCTTGTGGCGAGGAGAGTGACTAAGACCATTGAGCTTATGGACTTAGTCGCGAGGATTGAGGACCCGCAATGTGAGTTGCTTCTGCTTCGGGCATGTACTGCTATTTCTAAACTCTATTTTTCCCTCCGTACTTGCTCCCCGGAGGTCTTTGGGTCTGTCCATCTTCGCTTTGATGCAGCGCTTCGTTCTAGCTTTTAACGTATTGTCACCGCGTCTGGGCCTGGTTTTGGGGATTGGCAGTGGCGCCTTGCCACTTTCCCTTTTCATTTGGGTGGACTCGGTGTTTATGCTGCGGGGGATGTTTTACACTATGCTTTTCTGGCTTCCCGTTTGCAGTCTGCAGTTTTGCAGGCTACGCTCCTGCTGCCTTCTGGTATTGTTTGTGCTGGTCCTACTTTTGACGATGCTTTGCGGGTGTTTTCGGAAACTACAGGTTCTGATTTTTTACGTGATCCGAGTGAAATCGCTGCCCCTAAACTTATGAAGAAATTGGCAGATATATATTTCGCGACGGTTGCTGCTTATTCAGAATCTGTTTTTTCTTTGACATCGCGTTAGCTTGCGTTGTGGAAGTCTCAGCAGGGTGCCCACTCCTCTGATTGGTTGCGTGCGGTTCCTATCTCTGGGTTGGGTCAGACTATGAACCGGAGGACTTACCGTTGTGTGTTGGGGTATCGCCTCGGTGTTCCGTTATTCGCGGTATCTAGGCCTTGTCCTGATTGCTCTCGGGTTTTTACTGATGATGTGTATGGCGACCACGCTGTTTCTTGTGCTGGTACTGTGGGGGTTAACCATCGACATAACCTCGTTCGTGACACCTTATTTGACATCTGTTATAGGTCTGGTATTTCTGCGGGTAAGGAGGTTGATATCGGTTTGGTTGACGGGCACGACAGATCTCTTCGTCCTGCGGATTTGCTTCTTTATTCCTGGGACAGAGGGCGTGATGTGTGTGTTGATTTGACGGGGTCTTCCCCCTTGACTCAGACAGGGATGTCCGATTTTGTGCCGGGACGGGTTGTTGCCGATGCTGCTCAGCGCAAATGTGATAAGTATGGGGATTTATGCGCTGCTGCTGGATATGGTTTCCTACCCTTCTCTTTCTCTTCGCTTGGGGAGCTGGGCTCGGATGCTGTTGAATTGCTCAAGCGGATCCAAAAATTCTCGGTATCTCAGGATGCTGGGGCTCGGGTGGCCGCTTATATTTTTGCTAGGCTTAGTTTTGCTATAGCTAAGGGGGTGGGGGCCCAGATTGTCTCTCGGCTCCCCACCAACTTCATGTAAACTTTTCATTTTATTTTAATGAAAGATGCGCGCATCTTATAATAAAAAAAAAATAAAAAATAAAAAAAATAATAATAATAATAATAATAATAAGAGTTCCTAAAAACTAAGAGCCTATCACGTGCCTCGAAAAAAGCTTCTTTTATATATATATATTGATTTGTCTAAATTTCACTCAGCATTTGTATTTTTTTTTTAAAAAACAAGGTTTACGTTGTATTTAACATAAATATATCTTAATTCAAATCTTGAGAGATTTCGCCACGGTGTTTGTTAATTTGTGGCTAAGAAAATGCATTGTCACAGACAAGATGTATGTCGTGGCTAAAAAATATATTTACTACGGAACAAGTCGTGGCTAGGTATACTTTCGCCACGGGTCTGATATAATTCGTGGCTAAATTAATTATTAGCCACGGATGTTGCCAAATTCGTGGCGCAAGTGACTTTTTGCTACGGGAAAAGTTTTCTCGTGGCGCAAGTGACTTTTTGCTACGGGAAAAGTTTTCCCGTGGCATAAAAGTTTTCTAGATTATTGAAAGAAATTTTTCCCATAGCTAAACAAAATTAAGCCACGAATTATAAATTTCTGTGGCATAAATCGTGGACCAAGTATCAGTTTGTTGTAGTGGGAGTCCTACCTAATTAAACATTTGATGAATTCTTGGAAAACATTGACCAATAGAAAGCCAAGAAATGTTTCTCCTTTTATATAAATGCGATATATACTACTAATATTTTTGATGTAAGCTTGATTTGTTAGGCATATCTTCTATTCCGTATTAATCTTCCTAACTCGTATTCTTTCATTTATATCCAGTTTTTTCGTCATTCAAAAGTATAATTATGAAAAAATGTGTACAATGAATGTAAATATTTGTCATACTGTATTAGTTTTTATTTTGACGTATTATTTATATGCTCGACAATTACTTTTAAGCTAAGTCATCCAAACAAAACCGAAGTATATCCTAAGGTCAAACGAAAGTTAAACACTTGAACCATTATCAATAAATCATACAAATAATAAAGGAATAATGAAAGAACCAACCCCTTTGATTAACACTTTGCATACAATAATTTTTCAATATTTAAATATTAGATTTACTTGTTCCAATGTATGATGTGAAATTGCTCAAAATGAGACTTGACACGCTCATGCTATTCCCAAACACTGATTTTATTTATATTCCTCTTCTTATTAGTTCCTTACCAACATACATTATTTTGACCAATCGTATAATACACTATACTATACTACCTCTCATCCAAACCAAAGGTTACACTTACCTTATTTGGACCATCCAAACCAAACTACCCATTCCTTTTTGGGTAACAAATAAGACCAAATACTCCTCATCTACCCTATATATTTACTAGAGGTGATCATGGGCCGGGTCGGGTCGGGTTTGGGCCGGGCCGTCACATAAAATTAAGCCCAAGAGTGCGGGTCGGGTCGGGTCGGGCCATATGTGTGGGCCATTTTTATTAGCCCAAGCCCGGCCCATGCGGACTTAAAGCGGGCTTCGGGCCAATTCGGGCCGATTCGGGCCAATAATATTCACTCTTCAAATGACTTTAGAAATCTCATTATATAACTAGATATTATGTCATAAAAAAATTTTAATACTAAATTATGTGATTTGATGAATATTGTCGATGTAAGCACTAGGAACGTAGCTTAACAAACGCATTAGTGAAATGTGCATGTACGTAGTATTGTTACGACACGTTTTCAACAAATGAACGTAACGTAACATGAAAAACTAGTGAAATGTGCATGTATAATACTATTTAGATATTACTAATTTAAGCAAATAACATTTTTTCCCTCATCTCAAGAAATTATTTATTTAAAGTTAAAGATGAGAAGAAGACAAAAGGGAGAGACCTATGATTAATTAAGTGCGCAATTTTCAGCAGTCTAAAACTCCTAATGTACTTCCGACCTTTAGTATTTCATTACGGTGTTGTGCAGTTCTACTGTGAATTAATATTTGTTCTTTAGGCTCAAATTTTAGGCTTGTCATAATAATACAGGTAAATAGATTACTACTCCTTCGTAGATGCCAGTTGGTTTATTAAATCTATTAAATTTTGCATATGTTCGGGTCGGGCCGGGCCAAAATTCGGGCCTTGAGGTCGGCCCAAACCCGGCCCAATTATTTGATTCGGGCCATGGGCTTCGGGCCGTGGGCTTTTCGGGCCAAAATTCAAGGCCCAAGCCCGATGAAAAATCGGGCTGGGCCGGGTCGGGCTAGCGGGCCTGGGTCATTTGATCAGCTCTAATATTTACACAATATGCCATTACCCCACTCACCCAACTAACATTAAATATTCAAGTGGTCCTACTTACATTCCAATACTACCCTTCCTTTATCAATTTTTTCTTAAAACTTGTGCTCCCTCCCATGTAACCTTTGGTTTGGATGGGAGGGAGTATACTATTTCCAATTAATGGTTTTTTTCCCTCTTTCCTATTTGGGTCAATTGAGTTTATATTCCCCTTTTCATTTTCTAATAACCAACTAACCCAACCCAATACCAACTAACCAATCCTCATCCCTTTATAACTAAAAGAATAAGTGAGCTATAAATTTTCCCCCTTCAAAATCCTTAACAAGAATTGGGCTTTCACTAAATGATCAAACTATTAAAATCTTATGTAGAAATGAGGCCCTACCTTTGTAATGGATTCCTTTGTCATAATATCTATACTAGTTTTAAACCCGTGCATATTTGCACGAGATTGAATTAGAGGCGGCAAATAATGACACGACACGAAAACACGACACGAATCCGACACGAAATTAACAGGTTTGGGTTGAGGTTTAATGACCCATTTATCTAAGTCGGTCGACACGAACACGACACGAGATTTAATTGGGTCGGGTTTGGGTTGAGTTCTTAAAACATGAACCCGACACGAATGACCTGTATACTAAATTAATTCTAATATTTATTGATTCTCCATCAAATAAATATACTAAAACTATCAAAAATTGACATGACACGAAAACACGACACGAACCCGACACGAAATTAACGGGTTAGGGTTGAGACTTGATGACCATTTATGTAAGTGGGTCAACACGAACACGACACGAAATTTAATTGGGTCGGGTTTGGATTGGGGGTTCATGACCCGTTTAACATGTGACACGAATACGAACCCGACACGACCCGATCTGTTTGCCAGGTCTAGATCGAATAATCATCAGTTTGATCAAATGCATAAATAAATAGTTAAAAATGAGATTGAAGTTTTCATTAAGTTGCGAGTTATGTATCTATTAAAAGAAAATACTTGATAATAAATCGGTTCCAAAATTAGTCCATAATGAAAAAAAACTTTGGCCCATAAAATTGATCCATCTAAAACATTATGAATTCACGGTTTAACTTTCACAAATTTAGGACTCCATATAAATACTACTAACCCTAGACTATGTTACTCAACTCCTCTCTTATTTCACAATCATCAGTCACTCTCAGTTCACATTTCTCATTTTGTTGATAATTGATTTATTCATTTCTTCCCTTCACTCTTTTCTTTACTAATGACTGCTTAGAATCAAATCCACCGAAAAGTACCAACAAACTTTGACCCATAATACGTTTCAACCCTCTTGTAACTCCATAATTCTTAACCTTCACGAATTTGTTGAATCATCCTGTCATGTTGTGAAAGTTGCATAATTCTGATTTTAATTTTTTTTAGCTATATCATCAACTTTGTTGGACTACAATTTTTTTGTTGTATAAATTTGAGCAATTTTTCACATTTGAATCAAATGTAACCCACATTTTATCAAGTATTTCATTTTTTCTTATCACGATACAATTCCTTTTATCATTATAATGTTAAATGAAATATTATTTTTTATTAATTCTAAAAAAAGTATAATTTTTTATGTATATTTCACTGTTTTTCATGTATTTTTGATCTACTTAATTTATGAGCAAAAAAACTTTCATTGGATTTATTTTTAATTTTTGTCAGGGTTCTTCTAATAAAATCATCATTGAGTTTTTTTCTTTCTATGTGTCTCTTTTTTTGCCCTAACTAATATAGTATGAATACTTGATTTACGTTATAAATATAATCACCAAATAACGTCTATGAATTTATGTAAGTATTCAAGTTTTATTTTAATTTTATTTCTTACTGGAAAAAAATAGACTTAATACTCCGAAATTAATTTTGATTCTTTACAGGAAAAATTCAAACTAAATATTTTTTTTCTTGTTTTTTGATTTATTGTTTTTTAAATTACATTTTTTTTGTATATAATTAATTTGTTTATTTTTTCCTATGTAATTTTGTAAGCCCAAGTTTTCTTATAAATGAGTAGTGGAAATAAGATGTGAAATTATTTCTTCTAAATGAATGTGGCGTCAATTTTACTTTTTACTTCCTTAAATCAAGCAGCCAATGAAAAGCAATGAAATGTTTTTGCTTTTATATAAAGTAGACTAGTTTTACCGCGTGCAATTTGCACGGGTTTGCTTTTAGAACGTTGTTTTTATCAATATTTTGCAAAATTCATAAATCCAAATGTAATAGAGCTATAATTTGTCTTAATGGTTACCAAGTATAGATCTTGGTTGTAGAGGTTAACCCTTTGTATAGAACCTTGTCCTTGTTTTTCCCTCTATGGATGAATATATGGACTATGCATTCTTACAAAAAAAAAATATTTAATAAAATGAATAATAATGTTAACTTTTGGAATTCATATACGTAAACATAGGATGCTTCATACAAAATATTAAATCCAACATATGAACATCCTTGTATCGAACATGAAATAAGTATAAAATTTTTAATTCAAACATTCTAAATAACATTATGAATTAAAAAATTATACAAAAAAAACTTGATGTTTATAATTACTACATTAGAGTTATTGTAAGTGCTGATATGATTAACGCAATAATAACAAACTCGATTTATTTTTTAGGCAAATTATATTTTTCAATCGTAAAACAGTTAGCATACACCAATTTTGACCTATTTTCTGAGCATGTTCGGATGCAAGTCACCCGACTTATTTCCGAAATGACCAATATTATTAAACTAACCCGTTTGACAAATTTACATAGCAATAATCCATGTATTCCCAACGAATGTGTTAAATTGAACTACATATTAATAAAGTGAATATTTAATAAATTGATAGTTTTTCACCAATTAGTATTCACTTTATTAAACTGTAATTTATTTTGTTGATTTTATTTATTTATAATGTTTTAAACTGTTGTGATTATAAATAAATTACTCCAGCCATTCATTTCTTTTCTTCCCATTTCTTTTTTCACAGTCTCCAAGACGGAACTTTGACCAAACATTTCCGTCCTGTAAATGTTACTTTTTGTCGCGGAAAAATATATTTTGTGAAAGATAATTTGATAATAAATGTAAATATTTGAGTTTTGTGTATCAATAATTTTTATTCTTCATATTTTAGAAGGTGTATTTTAATTAAATGAAGTTAGAACGTTGGTGGGCCCTTGTGTATATGATGAGGTCGGTGGTTTCACTAAATAGCTCAAAATATTTGTGCTTTAATAGAAGGAAGGTTTTGTAAGTAACCGACCAATAAGAATTTTATGATATATTATAAATTTTGTAGGTTTATATATGGTCTCTCTTTATAATTGTACATACTTTTGAAAATAAGTAACTCTCACTTAAAGCGGCACAATCCGTCATTATCTCACGTGTACATAAAACAAATCTATTTTTTGTACATTTTTCTTTTGCTTTATTTTAACAATTTGACCCGTCTTAAACTTAAGACGGATAGCGTCGTCATAAATGAAAATCGTGTTGATATATTTCCCTTTAATACCCCATTCTTTATTTTTATTTTGTGATCCTTTGATGGTTACCTTTAACAATAACTTTGCTCCTTAAATTCGTATATGTTCTACTTCCTTTGATACCATCTTCTATACATAAAAGCACAACGGTTCGGTCCAGTTTTGGACCGATGCCCACCCCTATAGGGCGGAGTATATATATATATATATGTTCGATGTATATCTTTATTAAATATTAACATACCACACAATAAAATTTGTAAAAAACATTAATAACTAAACTTTATTTTATTTCTATTAATAGAAACATTTGAAGCTTTCCTATTGGTTGTTTAGATGAAGAATTTATCAAATTATTATTGATGTAGGGCTCCCCATGTTTTTGGTGAATAATTAATTGATCTGTCTCCTCCATTTATTAATTATTTAGTCTCTCTCTTCTACTTTTATAAATTTCATTTTTATTTCATTAAATTAATGTGTTACATTACACTACAATATATTATATCAAACAGAACATTTGATGAATAATTATATAGTTTAATCTCATTTGCACATACGTAAAAAAAATATTACAAAACATAAAGTATTACATTCCATACAATATAATAGAAATTACAAATATTACTATTGTTGGCCCAAGTATTGAGTTAGGTCCATTATGATGCCACAAATCCTAAGTCTTCGTCCTGTCGTTTCTTGTTCTCATTCAAGTCACATGCACATCAAATTGTTCATTAATTAAGAAAGTTTAAAACCCTAGCACTATATAAACTCAGCTTTTACCCTCATAACCATTTATTACAAAAAAACCCTATAAACTCGCCTCTCTCTCTCTCAAGACATGAACATCCGCCTTAATTACGATTATTATAAATAAACTACATAATTACATAAAAATTATTAATATAATTTCTAATACAAAAATCATACTATCGGTTTCAAAACATATAGTTTATACTCCGTAAGAAATCATATTATGTTTTGAAATTTTGGCTTAAGGGTACGGTAAGACGTGTTTTTTGAGAACATATAGCTATTTCATTCCCGTTGATATAAGACTTTTCTTTATTCATTATATTGGTTTGAATTTATTAAAATCATGTCATATTAACAAAGTATATATCGATTTTTTAGTTGATTGTGAATTTAAAATTTATCTTACAAAAATATACTATTTATAATTTATACGCTTTTTATTAGTTACGACCCGTGCATATTCTCCTGGTTTTTAGGGGCAACTTTTTTTATTCTTGGTGATGTGGGGCTCCACGTTCTTGATCACATTTTACTCATCATATTTTTCCAAAGTGAAAAAACCTTAAATGAATCCCAAATTAATTCAATCTATACAAAACCATACATTATGCAATTGCAAACCATACGTTGTACGATTCTAATATACAATATGAACATCCAAAAATTATAATCTGATTAATTACTAATCTTCTATACATAAAAGGACAAACATTTAAAAGGATTTCACTAGCTCCTGGTTTAAGGGTGCAATATATTATATCAAACAGATGTATTTATTATTAAAAAAAAGAAGAAACAATATACACAAGTACTCCAATTTATTAACTACAAACACAAAAATCAAATAATTAGGATTTTGATTTTTATTATAAACATAACAAAAAAATTTAAAAATAATAAAATCGGTAAATCTTTGAAATTCATTACAAAGCCAAATAAATAAATAAAGTTAGCCTTAATTCAGTATTATGAACATAATAAAATAATTTAAAAAACAACATTGATTGTTAGATCCGTGATATTCATATTAAACAACACACCATATATGGGGGGGGGGGGGGGGGGGGGGGGGAATGCACATACATTTGGAACAAACCCGGATAGATTTGTCCTTATAACTGCATAAATTGACTTTGGTGACTACGATATTTCATTTTCAGTCCATCAAAAATTCGAAATAGTAGTCGATTAAGGAGCATAGAAATACGGCGGCGGAAACAAAATGATGACGGAGAGATTAAGGTGAGGAAGATGAGAGTAGAGCTGGTCAACATTGCGGGTCGGCCCGGCCCACACTGGCCCGGCCCGCCTAACCGGGTTCCAACTTTCCCGGCCCGCTGGCCCGCTACCCCAGCCCGCCCAACCCGCTCCCCCAAACCGGGCCGGTCCCGGGCTCCATTTTCCCCGGCCCACACCCCCAGCCCGCCCAGCCCACACTGACCCGCATCCATTTTTTCCCAATCGGGCCGGTCCAGGGCCACCAAATCCCCAGCCCGGCCCGGCCCGGCCCGCACCCCTCTGGCCCGCAGTGTGGGCTCGGGCTCCCTCTCCCACAACCCGGCCCGCTGCAGCCCGGCCCGCTGTACACCTCTAGATGAGAGGCGTAGTAGAAAGAGGATTGTGGCTAAGGTGAGCGGTGTGTATTTAAGGTGATAAAAATGAGTGAAAAAGGCAGAGGTAGAGTCATAAAAAACAAGTGAGTTAGGGGGCTACAGAGTGGTGACTGACGAGGGTGTGTTTGTGTGTATTTAGGGTTAATTAGTATTAGTATAGCTTATGTTATTCGGCCAACGAGTGAGTGTACTTGGGCTATTGACTTATTATTTCATTTTTTTGTAAATATGTTATTTTTTTGACCATTTTTCATTTAAACCGATTAAATGATATTATCCGTTTTAAGCTTAAGATGGGATAAATATATATCAAATCTCTCAGCTTGGCTTATAAAATAAAGTTTTGTCTTTATTACTACCATGTGGTATTATTTGATTCGTTTTAAGCTTAAGACAAATAATGTCCGTCTCAAACAAAATTTATAGTTTTTTTTTTGTTTTGAATTTTTTTATTACTAATTAATAACTCTACTTGAAACACAATCATTTTCATTTTCATCTTAATTATCGATCTTTATTATCATTATTTGTATTCAACATGTTCATTTAGTTTTATTATCATTATCGCCTTTAGCATATTAGATTTTATAATATGTAGACATTTTTGGAAATAAAATTCTAAGTGTGTAATATAAACTACAATATATATTACAAGAGACGACAAGCAAAAGTGGTATCACATGCATACGTTCATATTGATGCTTGACTGGGTTTTCCTACCAAGAATATTTATATTGTCACGACATAAACATTTAATCGGATCATATATATGTTCATTATGGTACGTGTATCACGTTTGTTATTACAACCCGTGCATTTTTTGCACGGGTTTAAAACTAGTTTTGATTTAAAGTCTTAAATTAAAGGATCAATTGTTGAAAACACCATTTAATGTTACACTTTTTAAAACTTAATACCTATCAAAAATTTCAAAACTTAATACATTTAACTAGCATTCTGACAAATTTTGGTACCTTGAGTGATTTTTAACCCAAAAAAATAGAAACTACCCGTTTTACTCTTGCCTTTAATTATATACCATCTTCATCAACACATAGCACTCTTAATTAACTCTCTCATTCTGTTAAACCAAACCTAATAACAATTTTCCCCAAATAAGAGAACAATAACAACTATCTTAAATTGATATGTCTATCTACTTTGTTGGGTATATCTTTGGAGGATGACTACTAAAAGCAACTTTATCATAATTTGCATTCTTAAACTTTTTAATCTCAAGCTTTCATTTTTTGCTCTCTTCTTAGAGATATTTGATTTCTTCCTTCAAAATGGCTTCCCATTTTCCATCTCAAGCTTCCCTTTTACCCGTTGGAACTTAATTTCAGGTTCATCACATAATTAGCCCCAAATTTCATGAACCCTAATTACATATTCATAAGCATATTATATGGGTACAAAAGACGGAGAAAATAGAAGAGAGAATGAAGAGGGTGAAATGTAAAAGTGAGAGATTGAGATCAAATGAAGATAGAATTAGAAGAATAAGATGAGATATAAAAATTATGAGAAAGAATTTGGTGAAAAAAGAATAGGGGTATAATGGGGATAAAATCATGAATTTGGAGGGAAATTTAAAAAGTTGACAGAATATTCCATTTTTTTGTGTCGAAAGACACTTAAGGTATCAAAATATGTCAAAATGCTAGTTTAAGGTATTAAGTTTTGAATTTTCTTTGATAAGGTATTAATTTTTAAAAAGTGTAACATTAAAGGGTGTTTTCAACAATTGATCCTAAATTAAATTAAATTAAATTATTGTGAGACCTTTTATGAACAAAGTTACTTTTGTAAATACGCAAATAACAGACTACAATAAAATGTTATTACGCTAGTAACTACTCCCTGAGTCCAAATTAATAATTATCTTCTCTCAAAAATCCTCTTATAAAATAAAATCAAATACGGAGTAGATAAGTATATATTGGGCCAAGAAGAAAATAGCTCACGAAATCTATTGTTGGCGGACTCTTCCATTTCAATTCTCAAATTTCTAAGTACTCCAGATCTCCACCATATCTACCCCCGTGTATAAAACTATAAACATAAAACATCATACTGTAATTTGTAATTGATGCCCTAGACCCCCATCTCAAATCACAACTCCATCGCCACTCAACTACTCACTATACCACAGTACGCTAAGCTTTAATCTCCTCCTTACTAAGCACATAGAACCTCAATAAAATAATTGAAGATCTTATAATTTTGTGGAATTTGAAACGCTCATATCTATTTGTCTCATTTAATATTTTTTGTTTTCATCGCCTTTATTTTTGTTTGGCTTATGACTTTTTATATTGACTGATCTCATTTATTTTAGTTTATTGAAATTCCGGTTTTTAATTAATTGAAATTTCGGATCTAATTGAAATTTCCGATTTTTTTCTCTAGTTTTTTTTTTTTCTGAAATGTATTTTTCTGCGCTTTTATGTCCATAGGAATGGTTGCTAGTTGCTATATGCATTATATTAAACTTTTTTTTATTTTTTCTTTTGTTGACGAGTTTCTTTAATCATCAACATCCTCATAAAACAAAAGGTTTCTGCAATATTTTGATCATGCAACTATCTTTTGTAGTTTGTTTTTTCCAGATCACTTTTATATCATTACTGGACATATTTTATATATAAAATCGTACTCCTTACATAATTTATGAATTGTAAGGGTTAATTGAATATTAGTGATATTTTATTTTGTAAATAATTGCAACTTGAGGCTAATGAAATCACATTATTACTCACATTATTACTCACTCTTATCTTATCATGGTTCCTTAAATTCAACAAAAGCAAAAATAAATTTGACTTATTGACTTTCAACCACAGAGCGACATATAAGCTTTGTGGTTATCCCTTTAATAAAGAGGGAAAATAGGGATATCGACATTTACCCGTATTTAGACCTTGTTCTTTCAGGCTTAATTTCAGCTCAGCTCTATTCAACATAGTTCAGTTTAGTCTTAACCAGATCTGTACAGCTCATCTCTTCTCAAAATTAAGTCTTACTTCATCTATATTCACTTCAACCCGACTCCATTTACTTTTGTTCACTTCAGCTCAGTTTCAATTAATTCAGTTCAGCTCATTTCAGCCCATTTCAATCGAAAAGAACAGGGCCTTAACTCATAAGAAAAAGTGCCTATCTCCACTAACAATTTGTGATTGATAAAACTTTAGATGACGCTTATGAAGAACACAAATGTCAAAATGGAAGCAAATCTTATAAAGTCAAAGGAAAAATGTCCTTCACAGTATGATGAACCCACATATCTGGTTAACTCTAGCTTCCTCCAGTCTACAGATATATAGTGTATGTTTGGCCCAATTTTTAGAAGTGTTTTTCAACCTAATAAATACAAGCCAAGCCAAACAATCATTATGAAAGCTAAAACTACTTTTATTAAGCTTAAATATCAAATTAAAGAGCCAAAAATAGAAGCACCAATTATGCGCTTCTAGTTTTAACTTTTATTTTTGACATATTTAACACATAAATGATAATTTTATATGTTTTAAATATTTCAATAAAATAAAATAAATATTTATATTTTCCTATTTTTTCATTCTCTATAAAATGAGATCCATATTGATATACCTTTGAACACAAATTTTTCCTTTTCTATCCACTTACCTAGAAAAACGCTTTTGAAAAAAGGTTTGGTAAAACACTAGGCCAAACACTTGCAACTTTTTCAAAAAACAGCTTGTTAAAAAACTCATTTTGTAAAGTAGAAACAGTTTTCCAAAATCTAGGCCAAACATGCTCATATTAAATCATCCATTCGAAGTGACGTAATAGAAAACTTACGTTCTATAGGTTACAAAGATTTTCTACGATTAAACTTTCGAAAAATTCACGTCATACCCCTACGTTTGCCATTTTGCCCGAAATATCCAAAATTTTGATGTAGAAAACTTTAAGAGGCCATAACTCGTGTTTACAAGTTCAGAAAATAACGATTTTTTTTTCAAATCGGCCGTCTTTCCGTGAACTACAACTTGAAAAAAAAAAATTATCGTATTTGGATTCCGTAGCAACGAGTTATTGTATGTCAAATTTTTTTAGACCGAACAAACTTTGAGCAAGCATATCTCTTGGTTACGAATTCCGAAGTCAACAATTTTTTTAAAATCGTAGTACTCAGAAAGACGATCGAATAGAAAAAAAAATTGTCACTTTCTGATGTCGTAAACACGAGTTATGACCTCTTAAAGTTTTCTAAATAAAAATTTTGGGTATTTCAGACAAAATGGCAACCCTCAGGCTACCATGTGAATTTTCCGAATTAACTATTATTCAATGAAATTACACATGACGAACCATCAATAAATTGCTCATTTGATGCTCTCAGTTTGTAACGAATAGGATATATCTAACTATATGATGTAGTAATAACATTAAGCGTTCACTAATTCCGACCCGAGCAATCAGTTGGTCCAAAATGGAGCAAAGAATTCTGTGTATCATATATGATACGATGATTTATCTGCTGAAAAACTCCCAAAAATGTGATATCACTATTTTCATGGGAATTGCTTTCGAAGAATGGCAAGCAAACCATATCATCATCATCGTGTGAAAGGCCAACAAAGAATGCAGCTTGTTCATCCAGTACAAATCGAGCATTGTTTTCAAAATGGAATGTTATTTCGGGAAGATCATAGAGGTCGTTATTTGTACGCACCCAACAAAACTCGTACCCCAATTCCGGGTTTTTCATTGGCCGCAAGTTAGTGATATTTTTCTTGATGAATTTTCTTACAGCTTTGGTAAAGACCTGGTATGCTTTCGAGGTGATCCAACTGATTGCGGTACCTGATTAGAGACAAAGCCACATTGGTTAGAACTGTAAACTTGGCAAACGGGTCAATCGGGTCGGGTCAATTCGGGTTTGGGTTTGGGTTCTCCTGGTTTCCGGTAAGTTGAGGCGGATTGGATTTGATCATTTCTAGGTGGGTTCTTATGGATAACGTTCATTATGCGAAAATAAACATTCGGGTCAAGCTAAAAAAAAGTTTGGGTCATTTTAGTTTTCCGGGCAGATTTGGTTACTCAGTTTGAATGCGGGCCGGGTTGGATTAGTTTTGTCAAGTCTAGTTAGAAGAAGTCTGTATGTAAACAGAACGAACACTCGACCACTGCATAATATCGAATATCTCAAGCCAAGTTACGTACCTGAGTCTATAACACATCCGCCAGTTCCATCCCTTTTAAGTGAAAAAACAGAAGGAGAAATTCGTAGCATCTCGCCATTTAAGGAGATACCCTGTAGATTTATGTAATATGAAGCAGGAATACGTGAATTTCGATACAATGGTGTGGTTTCCATTCTTCCTAATGGGTGCGGTAACACATCGTTCCCAAATCGAAGGTACATTGGTGAATGGTGGTCGAAAACCCATATTGATTGTAAGCAGTATGAGAACTGTCCACTCAACATCATGTGAGCCTGCTGCATGAATCCGTAATATCCATATCCCATTCCCATAATCCCACTAATCGCGTTGTTGTGTTCGTTACCTGCAATTGAATACTCGATTTATTATAAAGATAGACTAAAGATAAGAAAATATATTTGACTATAATGAGAAATTCAGTCGGAGCTATTGTGGCAAAAGTTCTTTTTTTTTTTTTTTTTTTTTTTTTTTAAAGGGGGCCCAAGGCGATTTCATTTCTGACAAGGTTTGAATACATGTCATAAGTACCAGCGCTCATAACTTTACCAACTAAACTAGTTGACATTTGTTATTGTGGTGAACGATAATTAGTCCAGTGAGACCTTACCGAGTGTTTTATATGGATCTGAATAATTTGAACTCGAAAGAGATAGTCTGATAGACACAACATGTTCTTGGCCTAATTCAATTATGGTTTCTGATGGTTCGAGGCGACTAAACCTACGAGAAGCGAAAACAAAAATGGGAATACTGAGCATCATACCGTAACCAAAGTTTTGCATATCAATCCCGCAACCAAAAATGACATTTGGGATAGTCTGGATGCCCCCACTTTGAGAGATTAATGTGAAAACTTCAGTAGCCATGATAGCTGAAACTTTGGAGCCTTCAGTGTAACTTATATCCATTCGGCAACCATTATACAGATCACCTTGTGCGCTCGGTGGGCAACTTGAGGAATGAAAAGGTCGGTAGGTGGATGATCGATAACTAGGGAAGTAAGGATCGGATTGTTGGAAGCAATTCGGGCTACATCCTTCACATTGTGTCCATGTAAGATCGCTTCCAGTATCTAACACAAGGTGATATGTATTGCTTGTAGGGTACTGATAATCAAAAGTGCCAATTCCTAGTTTTATTAAATAATGTAAATTTTGGGCAATCAATGTAGGACTTGTTATAACTTGATCTGGGGTTAGAGAACTCAAAGACTTATTATTAAGGACATATGATCTAGCTATGTACTTTACTCTAGCCGTAGACGTTTCAATATATTCCTTCATTCTCTCATGTCGAGACACATTTGGGCGATACATAGGCGAGTCTGGAGAATCTCGATGAATCATTTTGAGACTAAAACCCTTAGAAATTTCGGTACCATAACTTTTTACACTCAACAAGAAAAATAAGATTTGCAAAGTCATTATGAAAAATTCTAATTTTGTTTGATTAGCCATAGTATTGCTGTGTACTCAATACCAAGTTATAATTGCGATAAAATATTTTTGTTACCGAAATGGAAATAACGAGCTTAGGTGAGTTCCTTAATGTGGAATTTATGCCGGTATCTTAACCGCGCATGGCCATAGAAAAGGAATGAGAATGATACCAAAATGTTGAACAAGGAAGAGACTGATGATCATATATTTTGTTTTCGAAAAGGGTATGTATTTTTGAGTGTGGTTTTAGAGAGGTAAAATGTCATTTATATAATGTTAGCAGGGTAGGTAAATTTGGAACTTAATAAGAGACAAAAACGAAAAGTTATCGTGAGATATTTTGGTGAATATATGTCTTTAATGTAAAGAGTTATAAATGGGATCATGTCAAGAAATAAATGATCTTATTTATTTGTAATAATAGCTCTAACATAAACTAGCATTGTAATCTACAAGTTTTTCACCTACTACTATTCTACTATGCCTGAAATCGATTCTCAAATCTTAGAACGATAACATAAAATTTTAACGTAAATGCTAGTACCTTTATCCCGGCCATTTATTATCTATTCACTTTAAAACAAAGAACAAGGAATGAGAAAAATAAAAGAGAAATAATGATAAAATAAAGGTTTCTCTTACATGTTCACTTGTCAAGTTAAGTAATAAGATTATGTCCCTTGAAACTGTTGTGGCCACTAGACTTGTCAAACGGGTCGGTCCCGGATCGGGTTCTACGGATCGGGTCAAATACGGGTCGGGTTAGGGTCAGAATACGGGTCAATAAAATATTTCTAACGCCTTTTTCTCCATTTTAAATTGAAAAAAATTATTATTTAAAAATTAAGGCATGTTTAATTTTAATATTTTAATCATATTAAGTGGTTACATTAATTATATTGACTCAATATAAAAATTAAAGTTATTTTAAAAATTATTTTAATATTTATGGTTATAAAAATTTATATAAAATTGATTTTTGAAATAATATTTGTATTTAAAATACTAAAAATAGTTACGGAGTATTTGTTAATTACTTTTTCAAATATATTACTATATAAATAATAATAAATTTATAAAATTCTTGATTTATCGTTGACCCAACGGGTTGACCCGTTTGGGTCAAGTCTGAACCCTACATTAATGGGTCATTTTGGGTTTGGGTCAAACGGGCCGCAGATTGAGATTATCGGGTCTTTGAACCTAAAAAACTCGGGTCGGGCGTGTCGAATTTTGGTTCGGATCAGAATTTGACAGGTTTAGATCGGAATGCCACTTTATCCACTGCTTCTGATCTTCATAACCACATTATTGGCTATTGCAGTGCCCTATTCACTTCTAGCCTTCCTCCTACCTTTTTTTTTCACCCCCGACATTCTTGACTTTCGTTTTCTGTTCTCTCTGGCGATGAGATTAAAGAGCTCTTTTCTATCTGGGATCTCGTAAAGCCCCCAGACTAAATGGTTTCCACGCAGGGTTCTTTATACGATGTTGGGATATCCTCAAAGTTGACCACATGTCTTTTATCACTCATATCTTTAATATCAAATCCATCCCTCATCCATTAATAAAAGTAACATTCCCTTATAACAAAAATCTCTCACCCTCAAAAACATTCTCCAATTTAGACCCATAAGCCTTTACAACACGTCCTATAAAAATGCCACTAAGATCATTGTCAATATATAACCTTTTATGCATTCTATCATATTCCCGTATTAAGGCAGTTTCCATAACTAGCCTGGGCATCGATATCAATTTTCTTATTGCCAATGAGATTTTGCACTCTATGAAACTCTCTAAATCAAATTAGGGTTGGTTTACTATCAAACTTGACCTTGAAAAGGCCTTTGATAGCATTGAATGAAGTTTTTATCATAAGTGCCTCATAAAGTTTTGTACTGATAAAGACATTATTAATCTTATTATGAGCCGTGTTTCCTTTATAAATTCCCATGTCTTGATAAATGGCACCCCTTCTCTAAATAAATGGCACCCCTTCTCTTCTATTCTCCCCCTCTAGAGGATTTGGTCAAGGTGACCCCTCTTACCTTATCTCTTTATCATTTGCATGGATTCTCTCTCCTCCAACATCCTCTAATCGTGCGTTGATCATGATTGGACCCTTTTCCCTTTTAGGAAAGGAGGAGTCACGTTCTGTTGCCTTCTTTCACCTTTTTTTTGCTGATGACATCCTCCTGTTTGATAAATCTTATGAGAATAACTTGCGTTCTCTTCAAAGCACTTTAAAAAAGTTTTTCTTTTTTGTTTCCTTGCCATAAGATTAATTTAAATAAGACCATGCTCTATTTCTACCCCTCCACTTCTATTGATGCCCGTCTTTTGTTTGAGAATGCCCTTGGAATGAAATACTCCAACTCTTTGGGCAATTACCTTGGCTTCCTCCTCACAAAACTAGGAAACCCTCTGATATTGACATCCAACAAACATTGACAAGATCCATTCTAAACTTGCAAGTTGAAAAATCAAGTTTCGTTCTGGAGCGGGTACGATTTGCCTCTTTCAATCCACTCTTAATGTTATTCAAGCTTGCCTTTTGCAATGCATCGCTCTTCCCTCAACCACTCTTTGGAACATTGATAGAATTTTGATAAGATTTCTTAATTCAGGGAACGTGGCCAACAAGGAACTTCACCTTGTCAATTGGAACATTATTTTATTTAGCCTAAAGTCGGGGGAGGGTGGAGTATTCGTGACTCCTTGTGTCTAAACCTTGTTTGTGCTACCAGATTGTGTTGGAAGACCTTATTCTTCATTTACATTCTTGCTAGCATTGCTCTCCACAGCAAGTACCTTTCCAGGAGACCCAATTCTACCCCCTTTCACTAGGGATTTCACATTTGGAGAAATATTAGGAGAGGATGTCCACATTTCTCGAGGTCCCTTACTTGGGTCACTGCAAATGGCTCCAATATTAATTTGTGAATTAATTATTGGTTCTCTTCGGGGCCTTTTAAACCCTTTTTTCATGGGCCCCTCTCCTAAAGAACATCTTATGCTCCTCTTAGTAACATCATCTCCAATGGTAGATGTGATATCAACTCGCTTGACTACTCGCTCTCATCTGAGGTAACTTTCGTTATCCTCACCACTCCTCTTCCTCTCTCGCCAAAATTTGATCTTGCCACGACCACTGTCATTATTTTTCCATCCGTCTTGCCTATAATAGCATTCTTCTTTCTTCAATTGCTCCTCCCCCTTGTCACCCTCCATGGACATCAATTCGATTTGGAAAATTTCTACTCAACCTAGTATTAAAGTCTTCATTTTGCTTCTTTGGTTTACAAGTTACCTCATTGTTCATGTCTCTTCTCTAGGCCCATACCAAATGAGGTATGGTTAGGGTTCATGTCAGGATACTTAATCCGGATTATTCGGTTCTAGTTAGTTTTGTCAGGTCTAAAGGCGAGGGTAAAAAGCACTCTTTAAAATAAAATAGGCCTAATAAGGAGAAACTTTTAAATGAGCTCCTTGATACTTAAGATAACTGTCAAAACAGAGATAATAATACTTTGATACTAAATAAAGATCGCAAATTAAACTAATTGTGAGAAACATTCCAAGACTCATTAATAATGACATATGACATTAAACACGTGTTGAGGTTAAGATGAGAGGTCCAAAAGAAGAGATCAAGAGGTCTAAGGGTTTACTACATTTATATTTAACCTACTTTAAATACAAAGATCAAACGAGAGAAGACGCGTACATATTGTATGTAACACATGCAATATTAAAAGAATTAAAATACAAATGGATTGTCATTTTTGTTTGTTTTTACCACTTATGTCTCTCAAAACTACTATATATAAAGGAAAAAAAATGTTATCCAGGTGTCAATTAATATATTTAACAAAGTCACATATTGAAGCAATAATGATAGTTTATTCCACTGTCCTTTTTATTCAATAAAAATTAAAATATCTTGCACATCATATATTTAGCAAATTATTTTAGTAGTCGTATAACGCATGGACAGCATACCGAAAACAAAAGTAATTACTTATATATAATCAGTAGGTCTTGCTTAAGACGGGTCAGATCTTGCAACGGGTATTTTGTGAGAGGAAATGGGTAGAGGGGACAAGGTGGACACCCCCCATGTGCTCTCCACTCACCCTTGATGGGTATTTTGTGAGAGAATATGATATCCGTCTTAAGCTTAAGACGGATACCTCCGTCTTAAATAAGAATTTGTGATATATAATGCCTCAGTCCCGGTTATTTGTGTACCTTTACTTTTGGCTTAATTATTAAGGAAATGGTAGGGGATCACTTGTAGTGGTATTTGGTAGATGACAAGTGAACAAAAGTCATATTGAGTGATCAAAGTACTCATAGAGTAGTGTGGATCCCTTGCGATAGCGCGGGTTTTTTAGATTGAAATATTAGAGAACTTGATAATAATGATATTTATTTGATTTTTTAGACGGGTAAAAAAAATGTTTTGTTCATGTATAAATATTTATGGTATGTAATTAATTAGGGTGTAATTAATTAATTAGGCTATTTATGGTATGTAATTAATTAGGGTATAAATGTTGTATAAGACTATATATGGATAGCACAAATACTCCTTTGCGACTGTCGCATGATGCGACCAGTTGGCAGTGACCATTTTTTGACAAATAGTGACCACTCTTTGAATTGATAACTAATGACCATTTTGTAGGACTAAAACTGACTTTTTTTTTCAAGGTGGTCACTTTTTCCCAAAAAGTGCTCATTATTTATCAAAAAAGTGGTCACATTTTGCAAAAAAGCACGCGTGAGATCGTCGTATGGGAGAGTTACTGATATGGATAAACCTGGCAAACGGGTCATTCGGATCGGGTTCGGGTCGGCCCAATTGAGGTCGGGCCAATTTGGGTCTATCATATTATCGGGTTGGTTCGGGTCGGGTCGAGTTATTTTGGGTTTCGAGTGTTTTTTGGGTAAGTTGATCGGGTCAATTTCGAGTTAACGGTCAGCTTATTTCGGGCCCGAGTCATTTTCGGGTCAATGATTAAGAAAAAAAGTGCATTTAGTCATTTCAAGTATTTTTGTTCAATTAGAGTTAAATTTTTTCGGGTCATTTTCGGGTAAGTAGTTTCGAATCGGGTCATTTCGGGTCATCGGGTCAATTTCGAGTCGATGTACTTCGGGTCAAGTTCGGGTCGTGTCAGGTTAATTCAGGTTTTGGGTTATATTCGGATTTTGCAACTCGGATTAGTTTCAGGTCTCGGGTCAACCTTTTCGGGTCGTGTCATTCTAGTCAGGTTGTTTTTGCCAAGTCTATATATGTATAGTGAGATCAATATAGAAGACAAATATTTTATAGTAGATAGTCACTTAGGCGGAAAAACAAAGTGGGAAAATTATGACATGTGTTGATCTTTTACTTCCTCCATTCTCATATAATGTACCCATTTTTCTTTTTGGTTTATTTCACTTTGATGTACCCATTTCATTACTTTCTATTTTCGTCTAGGAAAAATGACCAAAGTATCCTTGTTACCATCTATATTTACATATAATGCCATTTATTATTAGAGTAAATTAATAAAAACTCCCTTTTATAAACCACTTTTCAAAAATAACTCCCTTTTGAAAACTTTTTAATAAATTACTCCCATAAAATATTCTCAGGTAAAAAATTACACCCAATTGACCATTCTGACTCCATTTCCGTCATAATTTGAATTTTCAGTTTTGAAGTCTAATTTTTGGACGAAAATACCCTTCTTCTTCCTTAAATACCATTTTTTCCCCATTTCTTCACCTTACTTATAAATTTTCCTCCTCATCATTTCCCCATTTCCTCCCCAATTAAGGTATGTTTTTCTAAACTTTTATTTCTATTGTAATTTGCAGCAAGTATAGTATTGATTTTAGTGGTGCGATTTAGGGTTTATCTTTTTCCCCAATTTGTTTGTGAATCTGGTTATGATTTTTAGGGTTCATACTTTCTGCAAATTGGGGCGAAAATGAAGGTACTGCAAATTGGGGCGAAAATGTAGGTACTGCAAATTGGAGATTGAGAGAGAGAGATGAGAGAGAGACGGATGTATAGGTAGGAGAAAGAAAGAGAGGGAATGGAAAAAGAAATATGAGTTTTGGGTAGGAAACAAAGGAAGGGTATACCGGTCATAAAATAGCCATTTTCGTCTTAAAGTCAATTTGGGTGTAATTTTTGACCTGAGAATATTTTATGCGAGTAGTTTATTAAAAAGTTTTCAAAAGGGAGTTATTTTAGAAAAGTGGTTTATAAAAGGGAGTTTTTATTAATTTACTCTTATTATTACTTCTAAGTATTCTATAATCCTAATTAGGTTATTGTATTAAGCTAATTACTCCCTCCCTTTTTTCCCCACCATTTGTTCACACCACTACATATACTCTCACTTACTCACCCATACCAAACCCATCCACCCTTATCTTTCCTCATTATTTCTCGACCAAAACTCTCTCTATAACCCTAGATTCCTCACCTCACCCACTCTCTAAAACCCTAAATTCCTCACTCTCTCCAGCGCCATCTCTCTCTCTCTAAAATCTTCTGTCTTCTCTCTTCCATCTTCTCTCTTCTCTCGTCTTTGATTCACTTCCCCCTCTCTTCTTTCACTTCTTTCACTTCTTTTCTTCAAGATCCCTTACCTTCCTCGATCTATGACTAACAAAAATGGTGAAAACCTTACTAGATCTGGTCTTTCTTACCATGAATCTCTGGATCATCGCCTTTACATCCGCTGGGTTGGTCATGTGGCCCCTGATACTTACTCATGTTATGGTTCACTACTTGATTCTGATGTTGACGATGATATTGAGGCTACATCGGCCTTTTACGCTAATGAAAATAGTCATGTTCCTGATTCTTTGTTTGAGGAAGATGTCGTTTTTTAGGATAAAGTTAGTGGATCTGGTGATTTGTCACCAAGTTCCATGAAGTTCAAGAGGTTTTGTGACAATTTCTTAGAAAAACAAAGGAAAAAAAGATGAAAATAGAGGCCAGTTTCTGTTATTTTATGTTGACTCGGTTTAAGTTGTTATATTCACACATTACTTTATGCTAATGATAATAATCATGTTCCATGCTGTTTGTTTGAGGAAGTTGTCGCTTATAAGGACAAAGTTGGTGCATGTGGTTATGGGGTGGGTTATCCTCTGAAAAGGGGTCGATCTGATGAATTGTCATCAAGTTCAATGAAGTTCAAGAGGTTTTGTGATAATTTCACAGAAAAGTAAAGGAAAAAAGATGAAATTAGAGGCCAGTTTCTGTTATTTTATGTTGATTCGGTTTAAATTGTTATAATCATGTTATTTTATGCTAACGACTGCTTATTTTGTTGAAGATAAGGGAAATTGAGGGAACTGTGGTGGTGGTGGTGGTGGTGGTGGTGGTGGTGGTGGGGGGGGGGGGGGGGGGCTGAGTTGAGGGAATTGGTGAGGGGGGGGAGTTCTACTGAGTTGAGGGAAAAATCAAAAGATCTGGTGAATTGTCATCAAGTTTAATGCTGTTTGTTTTCTGCTGCTGTTATAATTTCTGCTATCCATCTATTTTATAGAATGTATGATTTGATGCTGTTTGTTTTCTGCTGTTTTTCTATTTTCTGATGTCCATTTATTTTACAGAATGTATGATTTGATGCTGTTTGTTTTCTGATGTTGTTCTATTTTCTGTTGTCCATCGTTTTTTACTGAATGTACTGAAATGTGGTGCATTTCTCATATGATGTACCCATTTCTCATCTGCAGTTTCAGTTTGCTGCTGGTATTGTTGCTTGCATAAAATTTGTTGATGACACTTAATCTCAATGAAGGTCCTAAGTTGACTGAGAGATTATTTTTTGGTTGGATTAAATCTATCATGTTGAGGTTAATTAAATTACCCATATTTGCTGCCACCAAGAGGCATATCATGTTGACGTTCTTATATATGGTCACATTGAGGATCCATGTTATAGGGTTCTATCATGTTGAGGTACTTATATGTGCTCATATTAAGTTTCCATGTTATGTGATTCTATCATGTTGATGTACTGAAATGTGGTCATATTATATGTATGCCATGTTACGTATTCTCTTGAAGAGGCGCCTTTATGAGGTCTTATTACTCAATGAGGTTAGCTTGCTTGCTGAGAGTAACTATTAAACAAACATCATAACATGTGTTTCATTGCGTACACAGTTTACGTTCAAAAACAAGGAATACAACTTGATGGTTTGATGTTTGAGGTGACAAACTATCATAGTCATATGAAACATTTTGATAGTTTATCAATCAAACAACAACAAAGGTATTCAAAAGGGAACTTGGATTCCTAGGTCTAACATGAGATGATCTAATTCACCTATTAAACCACATGTAATTAAAAACTGAATGCATTCCTTAACCAGTTCTTCATCAACTTGCAAATCTCTAGGTAGTGTTCCTTGTCTTCTTTGTGCAGCTTTGGCCAAGTGTGGTAGTGGGTAGTAGTCATTGTGCCCTTTTATTTTTGCATTATTTCCACCATATATACATGCTTGCAAGCTAAGCCACACATTGTCTAAAGTTTCAATTGTTTCCGCATCATATGTTTCTGTTACATTCTTTACTAGTTCTTTAATTGTTTTGGCTAGAAATTCATCTTGCAACGATTGTATAGACCTAAAAAACCCTAAATCTAAGATATTTAAATCAGGAGAGTTGGGTGGTTGTTGTGTTAACTTGATATTGAACCCATTTGATGTGGCGGCTTTTATGAATTCTTTATCTATCCCATTTATTATATGAGGCTTAACATTGTCTTGTTGAATGGTAATGTCCTTTGATGAAGATTCTGGCCATTTATCTTTAATGGCTGGTATCAAAAGATTGATTAATGTTTCTTTTGTGACTTTCTTTGTGATGAATTCAATTGGCTTAGTGACTATGGTACCCGCCACTCTATTCTTACTTCTCCTTTTGGTTGGTTCTTCGTAAGTAAATGGCCATATGCCAAGTTTCCCATAAAAAAGAACCTCTCCATTTTCCTTATACGTGGGTCTTGAAACTGCAGCCATAAACATGATTTTGGTGATGTATCTCTTGCTCTTACAACTTCTATATGGAAGTGGTTCATTCTCACCAATGTAATATTTGCACTTTGGGTTTGTCATGTAAAACCACTTTTCATCTATATGAATAATGTTGCTCATATCCTTGAACATGACACATCTTAACATCCTATTGAAAACCAACTTACCCATAACAAAATGCAACCTAATGTGCTTGTGGTCTTCACTCAATGCTGGATGTATTGAATTTGTGTGAGATTTAATGAGTCGTTGTTTAACCCACCTATGGCAGGTAGATGGGGAATGGCCAATTGCCTTCCCCAACCTCTTCAACATTGTTCTCTTTGCAACATCAAGTGCCATTATGGCCTCAACTGGACAAGGTGTCCTTTCTTTCCCCTTCTTCCCTTTAATTTTGCTTCTTACATTGATAGGCATTACATTTTGCCTCTGTTTTTTTTTGCTGCTGTCCAAATGGTATAAATTCATTTTCTTGTGACATTGAAAGTGTTTGCTACCTCATTCATCTTACCGTATTCTTGTTTGCCATTTTTGCAGCTCTCAAACAACATGCACACAACCCTATGTCGCTGATCGTCAGTCAAGTTCGGTTTTTTTATTGTGTAATTTTTTGTTTTGTGTAAGACGAAAGAAGAGGAGAAAAGACTGTGAATTTTTTTAATGTAACTAATGGGTGTGTAATTTGTCAATGGCTGTGTAATTGTAATGACTGTGTACTTTATTTAGGATAGTGATTTCATGTTGTTGAATTGATGTTATTTGGTGGAAATTTCAAACTTTTTCATTTTCCCCACATTTTTCTTTGAAAACCGTGTAAATGTTATGGTGGGAAGGTTAAACCTTACCCCACCTTTTAACACAATTTTATGGTGGGAAGATTATACCATACCCCCACCTTTTAACACAATTTATTTGCTAATTATACACACAACTTGCATCTTAATCTCCTCTTCTTGGTGTTTCAGCAGAAAGAAAATGGGTACATCATATGAGAATGGAGGAAGTAGTAAATATGGGATTACTTTCTTAATATAGAAAGGTAAACAAATGAATGAGACACCCTAAAATGAAAATGGTAACTAAATAATCGGGATGGAGTGAGTATTTGGTTGGACACTTGGACTTCAGTAGCCAATCTAGCCACCATGTATATATATAAAAAATCATTTGTTTTTATTGTGATAGAGTAAAGACATGGTGGTTTAACTCAAAATACATGCTTGTCGTTCCCTAGTTTTGTCGGGAGCAATCACTCGGCCCAAATTTGATATTATTATTTCTTGTGTCATAAATAATACGATGATTTATCTGTTGGGAAGCTCCCAAAACCGTTGCATCACTAACTTCTCCGGAGAAGAATGACAAACAAATCAAATTATTTCTCCGGTCATTATAGAACGCAGCTTGTTCATCCATAACAAAATCGGCATTATTTTCGAAATGGAATGTTATTTTAGGAAGAATATGTGGGTTGTTGTCCGTAATAAGCCAGCTAAAATCGAACTCTGCTTTCCAAGTAATTAGTTTCAAGTTATTGTTGTTTTTTCGGATGAATTGTGCTACGGCTTTAGTTAACACCTTATATGCTTGCGAGACAATCCAGGTGACTGCAGTATCTGAGGAATGTCAGGGCAGGTGAATAATCAGAGTTACGTAACCTTATGTATGTATTGAAAGAACGATGAATGTTAAATGTAATGTTACCTAAGTCTATAAAACATCCGCCAGTTCCATCAGGTTTGAGGGTAAAAACACTTGGAGGAATCGGTAGTCTTCGACCATCTACAGAGATGCCTTGAAGATTTATGTAGTATAAGAAAGGTCTACCCGGATTTTGGTACAGCGGTGTGGTTTGCATACTTATTGTTCGTTCAGGCAAGACATCGCTCCCAAATCTAACGTACATTGGTGACGGATGGTCAGTGATTTGTTCTGATTGTAAACAGTATGAGAATTTACCCTTGAAAATCAACTCTGTTTGTTTCATGAAGCTGTAATACCCTCTACTCATCCCCATAATTCCATTAACCATGTTGTTGGGATCATCACCTGTGATTGAAAAAGTTTCGATAAATGAGAAGCTAACTTTCTGAATTGAAATAGATAATGTTTTGTACTAGATGCATGATGAAAAAACAGACTAAACAATTATAAATGATGTAAAATGGTTCACTAATAAAGAGTGTCGTAGCCTATAGGCCAGTTAGACAACCGCCTTACGCCCCCGAAAAAAATTCTTAAAATGCATCAAAACGTGAAGTAAAAAATTATCTTACACTTTTTAAACAATTAAAATTACCGTATTATCATTGGTAAAGTAATAAATAACATTTGCCATGTTTCTATGTTAAAGCCCATAATTAGCAATTAAAAAGAAAAAATTGACGGTAATAATCCAATCTTTATGACATCTTCCAAGAATAATCCCACCTTTCAATAATCTAAAAATGATCCCATCTTTTAACCTCATCTTTTTTAAATAATCCCTCCATAAAAATGACTTGTTATAGTAGGTAGTATGAGTTTGTTCAAATTGTTGTTTTAGTTACTTTAGTTCACAACCATTTCTCTTTTCTTTAAATCTTTTAAAGTAAGATATACAAATACAAGATAGAATTTAAGTCTTGAGGTAAGTAATTTTAATAAATGATAATCATATACTCCAAAAGGGAACATTTTCATTGTTATACGTACTGATTTACGTACCGATGCAAGTAATTTATCAACATGGTATGTACGGTACTAATGATAAAATCTAAACATATGTAAAAGTGAAAGTAATTGCTGCAGGTATGTTGCGTCATTATTAAATGAATGTAAACCCAATTTAGATAAGAAATGGACTGAACAAAGGACGCAGTAACTAGTGTCCATGGTTGGTAAAACCACATTTAGACAAGAGTATGATGAATCAGTTCATTGTGATTTGTGGCTTATGTGCGTGCTCTTTTATTGGGTCTTCAATGGTGATTTTTTTCTATCGTTTGATCTTTTTAGAAATATGTTTAGAGTAGTTTATGTGAGTGAGAGACTTGAAACTCATTAATCAGGTAACATGTAAAAGGGATTGTTTAAAGAAGATGGAGTAAAAAGATTAGATTACTTTTGGTTTATTGAAAGGTGGGATTACTCTTAGAAGATGTCGTAAACTTCAGATTATTCCCGTCAATTATTCTTATTAAAAATTATACTCCTAATTAACTCTTATTTCCCTAATTTAACTTCAATTGTACTAGTTTACTATTGTACTATATGCCATGACACATTTCCAACGTTACAAAAAGAAAAATATTAGCAACATTATTCTTTCAATTTTTTTGGGTTCATTTTCTTATTTACTCACTAATGTATATTTATTAGTACAAAAAAAAAATATAAATTTATAATTGTATTATTTCCCCATAATAAACTTAAAACTTTAATCTTTGTTCATCTCTTCTTCTTCCCCCTCTTTAATTTTTAAATTTTGACATATAAAGTATCCTTGTGCTAGAAAGTATTAATGAAGGTCAGATTACCAGCGAAACTTCGTCATTCGATTATCGATTTTTAATCTTGCCATATATAGGTTATTAACATGTGCCCTAAGGACACACGTTAGAAAAGCCGTTCCAACTTCTCCATTATCGCTTCTTCTCATATTTATATCATTCCATTATATTTTTGCCTCCCAAATCCTAAACACGGGTTTGCTAGAAATATAAATAACCCCCCATATACTAGAAGATTAACAAAACTACAAGTTTTCCCGCTCAAGTTTCTCCCCTAAATATTCACCTTCTAATAGTGGTCACCACCCTCATTAGTTGATCTCATCATCTTCTTATTTATATGCCATAAATAAATAAAAGCAATATAAATATAAATAAAAGCATCTTATTACAATTTTATTTACTAATAAGTAATACGTGGCTTCGAATATTAGTTCAAACTATTTAAGTTCTCTCTCTGAAATTTATTTGCTTAAAATCATTCTCTTACGATTCATAAGTATCCTGATTAAATAAATGTGATGTGGGTTACTGTAAAGATGATTATAGCAAACTTCTTACGTAAGGTCACATTTCAACAAAAATTTTACTAATCATGATTGTTGCAATATAAATCACTTATTAGTTGATCTCTAATTAATACTCCCTCCTATTCAACATAACGTTCCCCCTTCAAACATGGAACAAAAATTAAGAAAATTTTTTTTGGGGTGAGAAAATTGGAGAGAGGGAATGTATTATGCAGTATTATTGTGGGGTGAGGTGATTAAAATAAGTATTGTTGTTAGATGAAGTGATTAAAATAAGATAAAGTATGAGTATTGTGGGGTAATGTTGTGGGGTGAGTTGATTAAAATAAGTATAAAATTTTACTAAATAAGGAAATAAGGAAGGTATTGTGAATAGATGAAAAAAGAAAGAGGGAAGGTTATTATGAATAGGAGGGAGTATAATATACCACCATTTTATTTTTTTAATAAAAATTCACTTAACTTCTAACTAAAAACTGGAATCAAAAATTAACTTCATGACACATAATGAGTTTATGACACAATAACTTATTATAACCGTATCATATAAGAATGCGGTTAATTAACTAAAAAAACGTATAATTTAATAGTAGTTGGTATAGGTCACACATTATGAGTTTATTACACAATAACGTATTCTAACCGTATTTTTAACTTCATATATACTACAATATATATTTTATCTGATTTTATTCATAAGATGATTAGTTAATCGTTATACTTTAAGTGGATGTAATGAAATAATAAGAGCAATGTTGACAAAATAGTTTTAGCAAAACATAAAATCTTATTCAATGTATTTTCCAATTCTTAATATTAAACACTACTAATTGTATATTTATTACTAAATTTAAAATGAAGTTAAATTACTGTAATTTAGTTGTTACAAACTCTAACATCCTTACCTAAATAAAACCGTGCATTTGCACGAGAACTACACACATACTACTATCAAATATTTACCTAATTACATCCTTATTGATTGGTCTTACTATCTATAATTTATATTGGACAGTAGTTGTCTACAAATTAATTCTTGACTATAAATAATGTACGGTAAGTATGGTCATAGTCTTCCGATAAACCATTGTTTAGCCTTATTTTAAAAAGACTATTTAAAAGTCAAAGTCTCTAACATATTTATCTGAAAATACCGCGCTTTATGCGCAGGATCTACACTAGTTAAAGATTACTTGACTATGGCCTCTGTTTGACTTTGGCCTAAGGTCCCTAAAATCCTAAGCACAGGACGGGACACGATTAACAAGACCACAAATTCTTATTTCTAAAGGGCGAGGGGGCTTGACCCGTCTGAAGCAATAAAACGGGTCACCCCGTCTGAAGTAAGAGTAAGAAAAAGACTATGAAACACTCATAAAGGACAATGAAAAAATCTTGAAACACTCCTAAAGAAGTACCGAACCAAACTACTTAGCCTAAGAAAGTTTGTGGTAATGAAGGCATGTAGAAGTTTGCTAGTACTAGAAAGGTTATACCGTAGTTTAAGTTTCGCATTTCAAGTCCACAACCGAATATGATATTTGGAAAAGGCCGGCTGCGTTCCCTTCCAGACATGAAAGTGAGAACTTCAGTAGCCACAACAGCTACAACTTCGGAGGAGTCCTCATATGTTACTCGCAATTTGCATCTGTTATACCTAACACCTTCTGAGCCTGGTGGACAATGTGCGGAATGGAAAGGTCGGTAAGTCGATGACCTATACTTCAGAAAATAAGGATTTACTTGTGGGAAACAATTAGGTTCACACCCTTCACATTGTATCCATATGAGCTCACTTCCAGTATCCATCTCTAGCTAATTTGTTCTGGTTGTAGGATCTTCGTTGCCAAATGTGCCGATTCCTACTTGTACTAAATAACTCATTTTGTGTTCGGTTAATGTAGGCCTTGCTATGAATTCATTTGGGTTTAAAGAGTTAGTTAAGTAATTTACTCTAGCGTAAGACATTTCAATCTACTCGTTCATTCTTTCCTTCTAAGTCATGTTTGCGCGATACATAAGCGAATTTGGAGAGTCTATGTGAATCATTTTGAGGCTTAAACCTTGAGAGGTGTTGGTTCCATAGCTTATTGCACTCGACAAGAAATACGAGATTTGAAGAATCGTAAACATAAATCCTAGGATTGTTTGATTAGTCGTTGACATGTTAAATAACAAAATGATGTTGGACATGAAGAACTAAAAGTTTTTTGAAGACAGTATAAATTTTTAAAATTTTTTTATGGAGTTCTATGTTGGAGTGATAAAGTGGCCTTTAGATTGTGCTACACTTACTAAAGGAAATGTATATTTAAACCATAACTACACAAAAATGGAAAGTCATTATGCCATTAAATACGAGGTGAGTACATGAATGAAATGTGAATATAAAAGATTAGAATAGAAAAATGGCAAGAAATTATAGTATGATTTTTGACCAAACCTAGGATAGGCCATGGAATGGGAAGATATATAACGGAGAAGAAATTTAAAAATTTAAAATGACATTAATATTTAAGATACACAATACCTTCCTTGACGCAGCCTAAATATTCCCTATTCTATAAAGTATGAAGCATTAAACCTTACGAATTTGAAGCTATGACAACATATTGTATTCTTATTTGATTATTATTCTCTAAGGACAAAGTCGATTGTTATGGAAAGTGAATAATAATGTTGATAGCTTGGGAGTTACCATGATTTAGTAAATGACACGCCAAAGCAAAAGGTAGTTCATTTGGTACACCAGTTAGTCTCTGTATCGTCACAGTGCCCCCTTGCGTTTAAACCAAGATACTATGGTGCGTACCATAGACTCATATACCGGTTTGACTAGATGTGTTATAGAACTACCAGAGCCTTTGACTACTCTGTCCAGTGGAACCATGGTAACAAGCATACGACCAATCTTGATATTAATGATTTTTAAAAAGTATATATGGAACTGCGTGGCACTTGAAATGTTGTCTCATGGAAAGTACTTGGATCATACGATTTGTTTTCGTCTTCTATAAAATGCAGATATGTTGGAAGTTGATCAGGACCAAATATCACAGGAAAGCAATAGCAGAAGCTTAAACCAACATGAGAAGAATCTAACTGCACATGAAGTGCTTTTTTTCCTCTTCCCAAACCCATTATACCAGTTGCCTTTTCAGGCTCATTAGGATCAACTGAGAAATCTTTTTGGTCAAATCCACACCCAAATAGAATGGACCGTGAATTGTAAGCTTGAGTGTCAGTCTCAAAAGTGAAGCTTTCGTATGCCATCACACCCCTCGGCCTTGCACCATCAGCATACTCTACAATGTAAGAGCACACACGCCGGGGATTGGGGTTAAGTGTAGCTGGTCTGCACGTGGCAGAATTCTCCATGATGGGATTGAACGAATGAGATGCAGACCTTCTGAATAGAGGATCAACTTGTGGGAAACAGGTATGTCCATCTTTTTAGCACTCGACACACTGGAGCCAGGTTAGTGTAGACCCTGTGTCAAGATGCAAGTAATATGTTCTGAATTTTGGTTTATCAACGAATGTGCGTATTTCAATTTTGGTAATATATACAGACCCACTCGCACCGCCAAGAGAAATTCCTTGGACAGGAAGAGTAATGTCTTCGGGCTCATTCTTTCCGGTATGAGATAAGCAACTCCTCAGTAATTTAGCACACCCTCTCGACTGACTAATAAGGTTTTTGATCTTCTTCGACATAGTCAGGTTACCTAGGTATGCTGGTGAATCTAGCGACTCGGGAGAGAGGAGGGTAATCTTCAGACCCTCACATGGTATACGAATTGTAATGTAGAATGACATTAGCAAAATGAAACAACGAAATAGAGTTATAAGTGACGAGAATGATATTTTTGTCATGTTTTTTTTTTGTGTGTGTGACTTTAGAACTTAAGTGTGCTTTTTGTTTTTCAATATCTACCAACTGATTAACTTGGATTGTAGATTTTTTATATTTTTTTTATTTTTTCCCCCTGTTTATTACCTCCTCCCCCACCAATCTATATTGTCCTTCTTTTTTTTTTTTTTTACGTTAATGGCCAACTTCAACCATTACGCTTTCAAAATAAATGTAAATTTGTAATGCTAACATGTCGAATTTATCACCTTTATATTTCATACTCCCTTTGTCCCGATCAATTGTTATCTATTTTTATTTTGGGTTATATCAATCAATTATTATCTATTTCTACATTTTGTAACTTTTAGACAAGTGGGTAAGTTGATACTTGAAAAAGACAAGTAGGTATGTGATAGAGGTACATATACATGTCAAATTCCGACCCAACCCGCAAACCCGACCTGACCCGAACCGTTTTTCTAGGGTTAAGACCCAAAAATTTCGACCCGGTGACTCGTTTGACCCGAACCCGAAATGACCCGTTAGTTTAGGGTCAAGACCCGACCCGACCCGGTTGACCCGTTGGGTCAAAGATAAATCAAGAATTTCATTAAAATATTAATATTTATATATTATATTTGAAAAAATGGTCAATAAAATATTATTTTTAGTACTAAAAAATTACAAACACAATTAAAAAATCAATTTTATACAATTTTAATAATATTTAATAATAAAATAATTATTAAAAACAATTTATTTTAATAATTAAGTTAATATAAATATAAACATTAATTATGATTTAAATATTAATTTTAAATACGTTTTGCATTTATCAAAAATATATTTTCGATAAAAAATCGGGAAAGAAAAAAACGTTAGAGACTATTTTTTGACCCGTATGACCCGATCCGTATTTGACCCGACCCGTATTCGACCTGACCCGTCACTCAACTCGCTTTTAAAAGTGTCATGTTCGTTTTATCGAGCATTAATTTCCTGTCACTCAACTCGCCAAAGATAGCCCGTCACCTACTCCTTCCCCTGACCGTGTGAACTGAACATCCCTCTTATCGACCATGATATGCTATTACCACCATCCCATACCACCGCTTCCATAGCCGACAACCCGAATCGTCCCTTTTCACCGAACTCAGACCCACCCCAAACAACCCCTCTAATTCACCTACCCTGCCATCTCCCCGTACACATTCCACGCCTTCCCCTGCCTCATCCCCTGCCGACATCTCCCCACCTGTCTGCCACACACCACCACCCTCATGTTGTAACCCGTCTATCGAAAAAATCACAAGACCCAACCCCAAATATGAAGAAACACCCATAATACCCGCCCCTTATGTCACTCCCACCACCACTAAGCAAGCACTAATCGACCCACGATAGCGCACCGCTATGCTCGATGAACACCAGACCCTTCTACGTAACCAAACATGGACCCTTGTTGCCCGGACCCAATCCCAAAATGTTGTTGGTTGCATACGGGTGTATCGCGTGAAGTACAACCCGGATGGTACTCTTAAACAATACAAAGAGAGCCTCGTCGCCAAGGGTTTCTATCAACGCCCTGGTGACGATTACTCTGAAACCTTTAGTCATGTCATAAAACTCGCAACGATCAGTCTTTTTCTCTCTATTTTCATCGCCCATAAATGGCCACTCCATCAGATAGATGTCTACAACGCGTTCTTGCAAGGCCATCTCAGTGACTCGGTATTTATGGACCAACCTCATGCATTCTTGCAAGGCCATTCATTCGAAATCAGAGATGGAGTTTGGGAGGGGTTAGGAGGGAGCCCCCCCCCCCCCCAGCACGCGAAGGATGAGATTTTCGAAAATTTAGTCAAAATTTTCAAAAACGTTTCGAGTGTACCTAATGTCATTAGTCGTTGACAACCCCTTAAATTTTTATCCTCCTTTAATTAAAATTTCTGGCTCCGCCACTTATTCGAATTGACGTAATAGAAAAATTACCTTCTATAGTTTACAATTATTTTCTACAATTAATTTTTATTCAATAAAAATACACATGCGAACCATCAATAAATTTCTCATCTGATGCTCTCAATTTGTAAGGTATATTATCAACTATACGATGTAGGAATAACGTTAAGCGGTCACTAATTCTGGCTGGAGCAATCAGTTGGTCCAAAATGGAGCAAAGAATTCTGTGTATCATATATGATACGATGATTTATTTGCTGAAAAACTCCCAAAAATGTGATGCCACTATTTTCATGGGAATTACTTTCGGCAAGCAAACCATATCTTCATCTTCGTGTGAAAGGCCAACAAGGAATGCACCCTGTTCATCCAGAAAAAATTGGGCATTGTTTACAAAATGAAATGTTTTTTCAGGAAGATCATAGAAGTCGTTATTGGTACGCAACCACCAAAACTCGTACCCCAATTCCGGGTTTCTTATTGGCCGCAAGTTACTGATGTTCTTCTTAATGAATTTTCTTACAACTTTGGTACCACATTGGTTATAACAATACCTAGCAAACGAGACAGTTGGATTGGGTTTAGGTTGGGTCAATTCGAGTTCTGGTTTTCAAGAATTTTGGCTGAGTCGGGTTGGGACATTTTTAGGTGGGTTGTTACCAACTTATCTGGGGATAACGTACAGAATGCGAATATGAACATTCGGGTCGAGCTAAAAAATTTCGAATCACTACGGGTTTTGGGTCATATTCAGTTTCTCAATTCAGGCGCGGGTTGGTTCGTGTCAGCTCTGTCAGGTCTAGTTAGAAGAATTTTGTATATAAACAGAACGAATACTCAACCAGTATATAATATCCAATATCTGAAGCCAAGTTACATACCAAAGTCTATAACACATCCGCCAGTTCCATCCCTTTTCATTGCAAAACAGAAGGAGAAATTCGTAGCATCTCGCCATTTAAAGAGAGACCCTCTAGATTTGTGTAATATGAAGCAAGAATACGTGAATTTCGGTACAATGGTGCGGTTTCCATTCTTTCTAATGGGTGCGGTTACACATCGTTTCCAAATCGAAGATACCTTGGTGAATGGTGGTAAGAAACCCATATTGATTGTAAGTAGTATGATAACTTTCTACTCAACATCATGCCAGCCTGCTGCATGAATCCGTAATATCCATAACCCATTCCCATAATTCCACTGATAGCATTGTTTTGTTCGTTCCCTGCAATTGCATACTCATGTTATTATGAAGATAGACTAAAGATGAATAAATATTGTTGATTATATTAAGCAATTGAGACGAAGCTACTGTGGCAATTTTTTTTATTGGTGTAAAGGGAGTGACGATTTGATGCTGATAGAGTGACATGCTTTAAATCCCGGTATTGAAAATTACCGCTCATGACTTTACCAACTAAACTAGTTGACATCCGTTATTTTGGCGGAAGGTAACTAGTCCAGTGAGACCTTACATAGTGTTTTATACAGGTGTTTTTTTATATGGATCTGAGTAATTTGGACTTGAAAACATAAACTGATAGACACGACATGTTCTTCGCTTAATCCAACACGGTTTCAGACGGTTTGAGGTGACCAGACCTACTAGATAGAAGCTAAAAACAAGGTTGGGAATACTGAGCACCATACCGTAACCAAAGTTTTGCATATCAATCCCACAACCAAATAAAAATTATATTTGGGATAGTCTGGATGCCACCACTTTGAGATATTAATGTGAAAACTTTTGTGACAACCCTCGCGAATGCGGAAAGATAAAACATACAAGCATGTGAAAAGATATGCGGAAATACGGTATTTTAAAAACCTTTAAACATGCAAGTTATATAACACGAGGAGTGTCAAAATATAACAACTAAGTAAGGAAATACAACAAAGAGACGGGGTCTCTTAAAATGTTAGCAAAGAACAAGTGTTTAGCAAAACTAGCTAAAATCGTCTAGAGGTGAAAACTTCCAGGGACAACGCCCGCTAGCTCACACCCGAACCCAAAATAGTCAAGCAAAAAGCCATCCATGCAAGCAACCTGTTCATTCATGAAAAACATGAACGCCACAATCAGTGGGTAGTAACTCCGGGTTCTCCCAGCCATATCACATTAAACGTACATAGAAGGAAATACAAAAGTAAAATCATGCATATATAGATATACATGTGAGATACGATAAGGATAGATAGGCAATTCGATAAATAATGATAAGAGCATATGGAAATCAAATCCGAAACCATCATGTTATTCAAGACTCGGGAAAAGACACTCTTAGGCAACCGAATACGCTCACTAGGGCTTACATCTCACCGTTAGCGGTATAAGATTGATAAGATTGAGACTCGACAGACAAACCAAGTCAAGTCATGCGATGATCACCATAAATCCAACAGATTATCATCCATTCACGAACCAAGACATTGACGGTGTCCAATCATGCAATGACCATGAATAATATCATGAAATCACGCATTCAAGAACGACACAAGACGACATCTCTCACGGTAAATGAAATGCACTAGCATCGTGTACATGGCAAGTATGATTAAAAGGCATCCACGGGATAAAGCGTTTCCCTGAACTCATACACGATGCTACATTTCGTATATGTAGACTAATTTCCTCCTGTTAGCACGACGATAATAAATATCCGGTCCTAGTCTAAACCTGGACAGGATATCGGAATATAACGTGTTCCGATTCGACAAGCGATAAAACGTTTCGCATCCAAGACTCGGTCTTACAAAGAAAACGCCGAGCACCCCAAATTCGGTAGATCAATTCACGAAAGAGGCGGAAAAGATCTCAAGCCTCATAACAAGCGGTACGCTACATGCAAATAACACCACCTCGCAAGTACACAACAATTGACGGCCGGGTCGATCAACGCAATGCGTTCAACTCCCAACAACGTCGTCGTATGCCCACTAACACATGCATTTAAGCAGTAGGATACCTCTCCGTTCCGATATTCCAGCCTTACGAACGGGAAGGTAGCCAAGGGAATGAGAGTACAAAGCACAAGACAAAATAGTGCTCAAACCGTAACATTTGTAAAAACCGACTCAAAGTGGGACATAGCAAAAACCGTCACAAAACATGTGATACAAGCGAATGAAATGTCATATATTCAAAACATCAATATTATAAGTCACTACGTAAAATTATACGATAAACTAACGATCGGAAGTATTATAAATGAAAAACCGTAAACAACAATTACAAACATCTTCCAGCAGGTGCCAGCCGGTCAGGCTGACCGGCTGCCGGTCCACCGGCTCAGGCCAATAGTCAATACGAAAATCAACATGAATTGTCAGTTTGTCCCAGCCGGTCAGGTCAACCGGCTGCCGGTCGACCGGCTGGGACCAAAGGGTCATATGAAAAACAAAGGGAAAAGAATGGTGTCTCAGCCGGTGGTCTGACCGGCTGCCGGTCGACCGGCTGAGACCAAAAGCATATTTCAAAATTACGTAAAACTTCAATAATATACAGCAGGTGCCCCAGCCGGTGGTCTGACCGGCTGCCGGTCGACCGGCTGGGGTCCAATTCACACGAAAATGCCTTGTTTCATCCATGTTCAACATTCATCAATTATCGATTATCATTCTAATTCATCATTCACATATGAATACTCAACAAACAACATCCATCAACAATAATACAAGTCATAAGTTTACTAACCATAATCTAAATACGGTTTCTATCCTAGAAATCACATAAAACACGTAAATGATATCGAGTAACCCTTCACCGTTACCTTTAAGCGTCTTTACTAATCGTCGAGCTCCTCTTCGATAAGGTAATAGTCTTTGTCGGGATCTTGGAGGTCACCACCTACATATAGATCATAAAAGATGAATAAAATTCATCTTGAGAAAGACAAAAAGCTTGAAAAGCGAGAAAGACGATGATTTTAATATCAATACGGATAGAGGAAGGTAAGGGGAGAAGAATGAGACGAACTTACGCGAATTCTATCAAGTAACGAAAGAGCTATGATGATTCACAGATCGAAATCAAAGAGGGAGGCAAGGTTTTGAGATTTCTTAAGGAGGAAGTAATTTGGTTTGTGTTTGAGTAATGAATTAGGTTAAGGAGGGAGTGTGAGTTGTATAAGGCAAAAGTCAAACAAAAGTCAAACTCGCCTTAAGACGGGATTCTCATGGAATCTCGCTGAAATTCCAAATACGAACTCGGAAATTCTAAATTCGACTCGAAACTTTAAATTCTAAATTAAAACTTAAATTTGCTGAAAAGTATCCGTAAAATATTTTCACTAGAAAAATATGGTACATTTCCTACATTTCCGGGTGGTACCGAAACAACCTTTACTTTGTGGTTGTTAGCGATCATGTTTCCATAAGATAAATTTTTGTTGTTGGTTTCTAATAAGAGTTTTTGATGAAACTAAGAAGATTAGAGTGCGTAATAAATCTTTCATGTGGATTGTTAGTTGTGGAGTCTACCGTGCCGATGGACCTTAGTAGATTCTAATTGGATTCGAATAATTGGGATTTGTTACTCGAAGTTTCGTGATGATGGAATATTTTTGTAGGATTTCTGATGATTGAAAATGATGAGTTGCAAATTGGGTAAATTGCATTCTCTTGAGGATTTGGTTTATTAGTAGATTTAGTGATGTCGAATTCTTGTAGATCTTCCTGCTGACTTTATCTTGATCTTCTTATCCCAAAGAGTTCGATTTGTTTCGTTTTTGCGTGTTTTGTATATATTTTGTTACCCTGAATTGTGAGTGAATTGTATGAGTCGCTCTATGTACGTGTAATGTCCTGTTATTTGATTTTATCTTTGATAAAACCTTCAAATTTCCATATTATATTTCTAATTTAGCGTTTCAAAGAAGTCTAAAGATGGTTTTTGTACCTCCTTTTTGGAAAAA
>JAIUZE010008688.1:0-17461 GCA_022085475.1 Heliosperma pusillum | reverse complement strand
CCATACAAGATCCCCTGCCTTGAACTCCCTTGCTTTCTTAGGTCCTTTGGACCTAGCCTTGTACAACTTATTAGACCTTTCAATCTGCTTCTTGACTTGCTCATGAATCTGTATCATTTGCTCAACTCTTTTCTTTGCATCATAACTTGCCTTGTTTCCTTTGACTGGTGCTAGGTCTGTAGGCATGAGAGGATTAGTGCCATAAACTGTTTCAAAAGGACTTTTACCTGTGCTACTGGAGGGAGCTCTGTTGAAGGCAAACTCAGCTTGTGCTAGCCTGAGATCCCAGTCTTTCAATGACTTAGAAACAATGCTCCTTAAGATCTTTCCTAGTGTCCTGTTAGTGACTTCTGTCTGCCCATCAGTTTGGAGATGGTGAGAAATACTAAACAATAGCCTGGTCTTCAATAGCTTCCACAAGGTTCTCCAGAAGTGGCTCATGAACTTTGTGTCTCTATCTGAGACAATGCTTCTAGGGACCCCATGTAACTTGACAACCTCCCTAAAGTATAGTTCAGCTACCCCCAAGGCATCCTAAGTCTTCTTACAAGCAATGAAATGTGCCATCTTGCTGAACCTATCTACAACCACCATGATTGAATCCTTTCCCCTTTGAGTTCTAGGTAAGGCTACGATGAAGTCCATACTGAGGTCTTCCCATGGCTTGTTGGGTACTGGAAGTGGTGTGTAAGGGCCTGCTTGAAAGTGTGCCTTGGCTAGTTGACAAGATCTGCATCTCTTGAGGGCATCTTGCACATCACTGAGCATCTTAGGCCAATAGAACTGATCTTGTAATATGTCATAGGTCTTCTGTACCCCAAAGTGACCAGCAAGGCCATTGGAGTGAACCTCTTTGACCAGTAGTCCCCTATAAGGTACCTTAGGCACACACAGTTTGTTCCCATAGAATAAGTATCCTTCTTGAGCTGTGTATTTGCTCCCTTTCTTGACTTGACCTTCTTGATGTACCTCCCATTCATGCTTGAAGTCTGGGTCTTCTTGATAGAGCTCTTTCATAAATTCAAACCCCAACACCCTTTGCTCCATGAAGGTCAACATTACAGATCTTCTAGACAATGCATCAGCTACAACATTGTTCTTACCCTCTATATACTTGCTGGAGAATGAGAAGGATTGCAAGAACTCTACCCATTTGGCATGCCTGGGGTTGAGTTTGTGCTGTCCATTGATATATTTGAGAGCCTCATGCTCAGAATGAAGCACAAAAGGCTTAGGCTTCAAGTAGTGTCCCCAATGATTCAATGCCCTCACAATGGCATAGAATTCCTTGTCATATGTGGAATAGTTAAGCTTGGCCCCATTTAGCTTCTCACTGAAGTATGCCACAGGTTTCTTTTCTTGAGTAAGCACAGCTCCTATGCCAAGGCCACTGGCATCACACTCTACCTCAAAGAGTTTGTTAAAATCTGGTAGAACCAATATTGGAGATTTACACAATAGCTCTTTGATCAGATTGAAGGACCTTTCAGCCTTCTTATTCCACTTGAACTCTCCCTTCTTCATGCACTCAGTAATAGGGGCCATGATTGAGCTAAACCCTTGTATGAACCTCCTATAGAAAGATGCCAACCCATGGAAACTTCTAACATCAGTAACGGTTTGGGGAATGGGCCATTCCTTGATTGCTTGCACCTTCTCAGGATCAATTGCTACTCCTTTCTTAGAGATGATGAACCCAAGGAAGTAAACCTCAGGCTGCATGAAGGTGCACTTCTCTAGCTTGCCATACAACTTGTTCTCTCTTAGGACCTCAAACAACAACTTCAGATGTTGCAAATGTTCTCCTTTAGTTGAGCTGTAAATAAGAATGTCATCAAAGTAAACCACTACACATTTGCCTAAGTAAGGCCTTAGGACTTCTGTCATCAACCTCATGAAGGTTCTAGGGGCATTAGACAACCCAAAAGGCATCACCAACCATTCATAGAGCCCATGTTTAGTCTTGAAAGTTGTCTTCCATTCATCCCCTGCTCTTATCCTCACTTGGTGGTAGCCCTGCCTCAGATCAATCTTAGTGAACACTTGAGCCCCACTTAGCTCATCCAGAATATCATTAAGTCTAGGTATGGGAAACCTATACTTGATGGTAATGTTGTTGATGGCCCTACTGTCAATACACATCCGCCAAGTCCCATCCTTCTTTGGCACAAGCAAGGCTGGTACAGCACAAGGACTGAGGGACTCTCTGACATAGCCCTTGTTGAGTAGTTCACCTACTTGAAGTTGGAGCTCTTGTGTCGCCTTAGGGTCACTCCTGTAGGCTGGCTTGTTGGGTAAGATAGCTCCAGGCACTAGGTCAATGTGGTGCTCTATCCCTCTAAGTGGTGGCAGTCCACTAGGAAGCTCAGTAGGGAAGACATCACCATAACTGTCTAGGATAGATTTGACCTCTTCAGGGATATCAATGATACTCATCCCAGTCTCCTTGACTAGCAATATGTATACAGGTTGTAGCTCACTTAGCTCTTGTGCTATTTCTGATTCACTTATCAACATGACTTCTTTGGAAGCCTCACTCATGGGGTGTGGGTTGATCTTTAAAGCAGGTGGTAAAGGTGCTAGGGTGATCTTCTTCTTCCCATACTTGAAGGTGTAAGTGTTGTCTCTCCCATGGTGTATGGCATCCCTATCAACCTCCCATGGTCTCCCAAGCAGAAGGTGACATGCATCCATAGGTAGAACATCACAAAGACTCTCATCCACATACCCTTTACCAATTGAGAAAGGTATAACACATTGTTTATCCACCTTGATTTCAGCCCCTTTGTTTAGCCATCTGAGGTTGTAAGGTAGGGGGTGGTCTTTGGTGGGTAGAGCTAGCTTGTCTATCAGTGTTTTGGAGGCCACATTAGTGCAGCTTCCCCCATCAATAATGAGGTTACATACTCTACCCTTGATGTTACATCTGGTCCTAAAGATCTGGTGTCTTTGGTCCTCTTCCAAAGGTTGTGGTTGAGTATGCATTACCCTCCATGTTACCAAACTTAACCCTGCATCAGGCTCTATCAACTCCTCACTAGACTCTACCTCAGGCTCTTCCATCTCTTCATCACAGACCAACACTTCATCATCTCCCCAATGGATTACTTCTAGGGTACTCAGAGCCCTTTTAGATGGACATTCTCTAGCAAAATGTCCATACCCTTGACATTGAAAGCACTTTTTGAGAGGGGTAGTCTTCCTTTGGCCTGCCTCAATAGCCTTGCCTTTATCAAGGTTGAAAGGGGTCTTAACAGGAACCACAGGTTCTCCTATCTTGGCTCCTACAAAAGGCTTGAAGGTGGGGGTTCTGGAAGGTGTCTTAGAAGCACTGGCCTTTCCTTTTCCCAATTTTTCTACCCTCAAAGACAAGTTGACAGCTTCCTCAAAGGAGTATATGTTTTGTAGCCTGACTTTACTAGCTATCCTTTCATCCAACCCCTCTAAGAACCTTGCTATCTTTTGTTCAGATTTCTCAACAACCTCACATTGCAAAGTGAGTTGTTCAAAGTCTCTTAGGTATGACTCTAAAGGTCTTTGGTCTTGCTTTAGGTGAGTAAGCTTAATGAACATGTCTTGAGTGTAGTCCCTAGAGACAAACTTAGCTCTCATTTTCTTTTTCAGTTTGAGCCATGACTTTACAGGTTCTTTCCCTTCCCTAACCCTCAAGGTTTTCATGTTTTCATACCATAGTGAGGCATAGCCTTTTCGTTTCATGATAGCAACCTTAAAAGCCTTTCTATCAGTGTATCCTTTAAACTCAAAGACTCTTTCTACAGACCTTAGCCAATCTAAGAAATCATCAGGGTGCAAGCTACCTAGAAAGTCAGGAATCTCTACCTTGATATCTTTGTCTTGGTGTCTGAGAAGACTGTGATCTGAGCCATCTGAATCTGACATTTCAAACTGATCTACGGGTTGTCTCCTCCTTACTCCACCTTGTGGGAAAGGTGCTCCTCTTCCTCGACCTCTGCCTCCCCTTGTATCATTGTTCTGTTGGCCCTCAAGGAGTTCATTGACAGATCTAGTGACCTCCATTACAGTTCTGACAAGACCTTGAACTGTGTTTTCAAGACCTGTGATTCTCTCTTCACTCATGGTTGTATTTTGTATTTTTAATGTAGTTAGGTAGATGAACTCACAAACCAAAGCTCTGATAACCAATTTGCACTGAAACTATTCAGAAGACAACTAAACAATGACAATTTGAACTAAGGTTAAGGCACTTTGCAAATACTCTGTTTCTGTTTGAATTGATTGTTAAAGAACAAGGATAGGACCTTAACCAAAGCACAAAGCCAATGATTGAGGGTTGAACCTTGATCCCAGCACACAGCTAAGGACCCAAGCTCACTTCCAAGCACAAAGCAAAGGAAGTTGTCTCAAGCAGACAGCCAAGAGATTGCAACAGAAACAAGGTTTCAGTTTTATATTTTACTTCAAATCTGATTTGTATTTCATTAGGTGAAGGCCTTATATAGGCAGCAATGATACATCTCAGACGTTAGGATACATCTAGGGCCACAAAGGCTTACAACATGAAACAAAATAACAGCTACAAACTTGCAGAATACTGACATAAAGTAGATAAAGCAGAAAAGCAGTTTCTAAAGGGACAATCTTCCTTAATTGTTTGATCAGGTGTGTCTTGGATGAAGAGTGGACTTTCAAGTTTGGGTTTGTGAGCCAAACTGAAGTAGGATGGTTCCCAAAGATGTGCTGAAGGTCCCTCACGCATTGCTTGTTCAAAAGAGGAAGGTTGACAGTGACATATTAACTACTGCACAAAAGGCTGAAATCTGGACAGTCTGAAGTTGTCCCTAAGCTAACTCTTTGTGTGTTTGTTTCTTGGAAGGGAAGTCCTGGTGAAGGTTGTAGAGGACCTTCCCAAGACATAGGTTTGAGGGTTGGTTAGGCTTGTTTGATTGTGTGAGGCCCCCATGGACCCTGTTTAGAAAGGCTGTGATAGGCTGTTTTTGGCTGAGGGCTGTTTTTGTTGTGTTGGGTTTGTTGGGCTGTTGGTTGTGCCTTGTTGTGGCTTAGTCTTGGGAAGTGGATGGCTAGGCTTTGTTCTGGTTGTGGTGGTGTTGTCTTAGCAGGCTTGAGGTGGTTGTGGCTTGGACTGAATAGGACATTGTCATAACTGGTCATGGTGTTGTCTGAAAGGATGTTGTTGTCTTGAATGGTGTTGATGTTTTGATGTTGAGTCTTGTCTTGAGCTCGTGTCTTGGCTTGGTCACATACTCCTGTTGCACTACCGTGCCGATGGACTTTAGTAGTAACTAATTGGATTTGAAAACAAATTTGGTTAGTGGTTTGAAGTCTCGTGGTTATGAAATATTTTTGTAGGAATCTAATGATCGAAAATGTTGAGTTGTAACTTGGGTAAATTGCATTCCCTTGAGGACTAGTTTATTCATGAAGTTGGCGATGTCGAGTTACGAGCGACCTTTGAATTATCATGGATGAGAGATAGGTTTGGAGTTCATCCCTCTCTTTTCCCTCGAATTAACCCTTGCTCAATCTGATACTCTTCAATCCTTCCTCTTTTTGGTCCTTTTTTATCCTTGGACGTACCTCTTAGTATCATGATTTGCGAACTTAATGTTCGAGTCGCACCATGTACGTATAATGTCTTGTTATTTTGAATTTATCCTTGAGAAAACATCCAATTTTTCATATTGTATTTCCAATCTAATGTTTCACCGAAGTTTAAAATATGAATTTTGTACCTCCTTTTTGGAGAAAATAGATTCTTTCGCTTTTATATTTGGATTTTGCGTTTGGTTGGATGTTTGGACTTGTTATTGGAGACGTCTGGTGACTAGTCCTACTCTTACTAACGCTTGTTTGATTTTCGATTTCACTATTTCGACATTGATTTGATTTGGATACCTAGAGTTCTCGTTCGCGATGGACACTCTTGTGATTCGTAAATAAAGTTTCGCACTTATGAAAATATCTTTAAACCATTTTCGAGAAGAACCTCGTTCGATTAATGTTTCCCTTGTAAAAGCTTTCGTGTTAATTTTGAAAACCGATTCTTGTCTTTTATACTTTTGTTTTCTACTCTCAAGTTTCGAGGACGAAACTTTTTAAAAGTTGGGGTGATTATAACACCCGCAAATGTACCCTATTTGTATTTTAAAAATTTTATACGGATACATTTCAGCGAAATTTTAGGTTTAGTCTAGAACTTAGTTTCCGTGTCTAATTTAGCAAATCCGAGTTCGTTTTCAGACTTTACTCGAAATTCCGTTTGAGTTTCGCCCTAAGGCGTTTTTGGTTTTTTTCCCCCATAATTCTCCTCTCACCCTTATAAACCCTAACTCCCTCACTCACTTTTCCACTCACTTTCTTTCCCTTCATATAACCAAAAAACCTAAACCCCATTTGTGATCAATCACAAACTCCTCTTTACTCATCCATTTCTTACTCAAATCTGTTGATTTTCGTCGTAATCTTCTCCTCTCATCGTCCTCTATCTTTTTCGTAATAAAATTACCGTCTTTCTCATTTTCAATTTATCTGTCTTTCTCAAAGGTGAATTATATTCATCTTTTGTCGTCTTTTTATAGGTGGAGACCTTTAAGACCCCGACAAAGATTACTATCTAGTGGAGGAAGACTTAGAAATCGATTAAAGACGCAAAAAGGTAACGGTGAAGGGTTACTCGATATCATTACGTGTTTTAATGTGTTTTTGATAATTGTTAATGAGTATTGATGTTTGAAGATGGTTGTTGGTTATTGACAATTGTTAATGAGTATTGATGTTTGATGATGATAGTTGATATTTGTTGATGTTCATGGGTGATAAATGATGATTTTCGTGCAGTGTGCTCCCAGCCGGCCGACCCGCTGCCGCTCAGCCGGCCGGCTTGGAGGGTGGCTGACATTTACGTTGCTTTTTGGGGTTATGTTGGTATAAGCCGGCCCGCCGGCTGCCGGTCAACCGACCGGCTGCCGGTCAACCGACCGGGTGAGTCACCCTCATTTCCTTCTTCTTTTTCTCATATGTCTTATGGTCCCAGCCGAGTAGCCGGCTACCGGTCCCTTTGACCGGCTGGGACACGCTGTATATTTTGTTGGTTTCCAAATGTTACTAAGGTGCCAGCCGGGTAGCCGGCGGTCGGTCCCATTGACCTGCTGGCACATGCTGGGAATTCTTCCTCTATTCTTTCTTATACTTTCAATTATAACAGTTTGCACGGTTCGTTTATCGTATAAATTTACGTAATAGCTTTAAATATTCATGTTTAGAATATCTGATATCCCCTTCGCTTGTATCACATGTTTTGTGACGGTTTTTGATGTGTGTCTCTTTTAGTCGGTTTTACATATGTTTTGATATGAGCTCTAATCGTTGAGTACTATGAACTCTCATTCCCCGGTCGTACTTTATAACTGTTAGACTTAAATGTCGGAGCGGTGAAGTGTAACCATGATGTCGTTGTGCATTTGTTTAGTGGGGATATGACGATGTTGTTAGGAGGCGAACGCAATGCGTTGCTCGACCCGACCGTCAAATGTTGTATCCTTGCGAGGTGGTGTCATTGGATGTAGCGTACTAGCTTGACTTTTGACTATAGATCTCTTTCCGCCTCTTTCGCGTGCTTTAGCCGAATTTGGGGTACTCGACGTCTTTGTATGATCGAGTCTTGCATGTGGAACGTCATACCACATGTCGAATCGGGAAATGTCTTATTTTGAGAGTCTGGCCAGGTTTAGACTAGGACCGTATTATTATCGTCGTCCTACCGAGAGGATTAGAGTCTTGTGTGTACGAAATGTCTTATCGTACACGATTCCGGGAAACGTCTTATCCCGTGAATTTGTTTGTCTAGGTCATGAATATACGAAACGTCTTATCGTGTATGGTTCCGGGAAATGTCTTATCCTGTGGGCTTCCATTGGCTTGTCTTGCAATCGTACATGATGCTAGTGCGTGCTATTAACCGTGAGAGATTATGTTGTCATATTCGTATAATTGGATAGTTGTTTGTAAGTTGACTTATACGTGAACGTTAAGTTGGACTCTTGCATAAAATAGATGATTGACGTGGTTTATATGTCGAGTCTCTATCTTATCAAGTATATGCCGCTAACGGTGAGATGTAAGCCCTAGTGAGTATATAGTTGCCTAAGGGTGTCTTCCCCGAGTATGTTTGTAATCAGATGCTTACGGTTTTGTATTTCATGCGCCTATATCTTTATATATTGAAATGCCTATTTATCCTTCTCGTAATTCACATGTATATTTATATATGTATACTTCTATTTATGTATTTCCGTTTAAGTATGTTATTTGTGATATGGCTGGGAGGACCCGGAGTTACTCCACACTGACTGTGGCGTTCATGGTTTCATGGATGAACAGGTTGCTTGGATGGATTTTGCTAGTCTTTTTTGGGTTCGGGTGTGAGCTAGCTGGGGTTGTCCTTAACGATTCACCCCTAGACGTTTCTTAGTTAGTTGCTAAACAACTTTGATATCTGATAACATTTTGAGAGAATTCATCTCTTTGTAGTATATCTTATTTTAGTGTGTATTTATTTGACATTCCTCGTATTTTTATCTTGGCATGTAAAAAGTTTTAACAACACCGTATTTTTCCGCTATATAAATCGCATGCTTGTTATGTTTTATTTTCGCATTCGCGAGGGTTGTCACATGCGTCCTCTAGAATAGGCGTAGCACTCTATGTATCTGTTCTTGAGTTGAATTCTGACTGTGAAGTCAGAATCGCAAGCAGCCAATGTTCTTTGGTGTATTTACGATTAATTATCGATCTATGACTCGAGTGAAAGTGATTTAACATATTAATTATTTCAATTTATATCAACAATGGATCCAGAGGTTTGATATAAACGAATCGAACCTCTAAAATCAAAATTTTATCCAAAGACGAAAACCCCCTAATATTGAATTATTAGGTATCTAAGCCAAGAACAAAAAGTTTTATAAAAGATTAAATATGATTTATGTACGAAGAAAAGAGAAAATAAGAAAAGGAAAACAAAGACGTAGAAAACAGAGGAAGAAGAAGAAGAAGAAGAGCAGGAGCAGGCAGCCTCTGGAAGAAAAGAGGCGCGGATACTTCTGCGTTTTTTCTCGACGTCTGATCACTACTGATAAGGTTTTATGAAAAGGGTTTTGATTTAAAATCGATTTTGAATCTATTTCTAACGCGAATCTTACATTAAATGAATATATAAATGAACGTAAAATAAAAAGACAGTGTTTACACCCTCATACATACATGTTGACGAAACGAGATTAACTAAGTTAACTTTTTAGCGATAGCTTGACCCAAATGTATGCAGAAAGTGCCCTGTTTAAAGGACTAATTGATTGATTAATTGATTGATTGATTGTGTAGTTGTCAAATTGGTCGGTCAATGCAAAACGTGACGGGTACCCTGAAGGATCTGAACTTACGTGGTCGATTGATCAAGCACGTAGTGTTAGTTTCATATACCTACTCATAAGACTCTTCTTATGATATACTAATTAACTCTTTAATTAGTTTCCAAGATCTAGTGCATGCAAACTAAGTAAAACGAAGTAGAGAAAGAAATTGTTCCTCACATTGTTGTTTTAGATGAAATGGGCACAAGGATAGGATACCTTCTATTTCTTGTTCTTAAGCTAAATCACTATGGGATGAACTTCTTCAAGCTTCAAGTGTAGAAGCACTCCATTTAGTTGCACCTAGACTATCCCAAAATCACCTCTTATCTTATATTACTAGATAATATAAGAAGCTCCCTTATATCAAATATATTGTTACTAGTACTAGTAATATGATGAGTATATATGTGAGAACTTTGAATGAAATTAACTTCTTTAAGTTGGTATGTTAGAGAGATAAGTTGTCGTCTCCATATGAGCATGAGTGAATGAAATTATATTGAGAACTACTTCTCTTTTCTTTTGCATGGGGGCCGGCATCATTGGGCATGGGAAGGGGACAAGCATGCTTGCTTTTCCTCTTACCCAAATGACTAGGTAGGCAATAGGTTTTAGGGTGTCATACTGTTCTTTTATCTCATAAAACAAATAAATAATCACCACCATAATTTCCTCACAAAATCGGTCCCCATGAGATAAAATGGACTTCCATTTTATATTTTACATTTTGTCATTTGTCATATGTGTGACATGTGACAAGTTGAATTTAATTGTGCTTATAAAAGTATATTTAACTAATTAAATATAATCTTATAACAAATAAATTACACTTAACATTTTAAGTAATAACTGTTAATTACATGTATGTAAAAGGGATCATGTCACATATTGTTAATATAATCTACAACTTATTAAAATCAATTAACCAATCATTTTTATATCTAATTTTTCATAAACATTCTTCAACTTTGGTAATATAACATTTAATTACCAATATGTATCTTATTTAATCGTATTACAATAAGATACAATTCTCATACTCCCTACGATCCAGACCAACGATAACACTTACTATAAAGGAACGATCCACACTAATGGTAACATACATAATTTTGCCCACAACATTACTATGTTATCCTTATTCTCATTTGATATTTAAACAAAATGTCATTACATGGCCCACCTATCAACCCCACAATTAAACTCACAATTACATGGTCCACCCACTTATTCCCTTTTTACCCCTCCTTTTTCCACGTTTTCTTAAATACTCCATTTTCTACCATGTTATCATTGCCGTGGATCGGATGGAGTATATAATTTGAACTCGTTCAATTAAGGAATTAATTAATCTGTATCACTATACAATTAATTAACTTTCATGATTAGCGAATCGTCCTTTCGGTGTGACCTCAAGGGATCAACTGGTCACCACCGTCATACGGGAGTAACGTCAAACTCTAGTAAGCCAATCGTTACCGATTAATATGGATCAGTTGACTATAATGTTAATCATCCCTTTGTATTCTTATTATTGAGATTTAATTAAGTGATCACACTATTGTTGAGGACACTTACTCCAACAATCTCCCACTTGTTCAAAATAAGTGTGCGTCACAAATTCTCTTGTCCTACTATAATCTCCCGCTCAATGCAAGGTGTGTTGCAGGTCGTACTTGCACGTGATCATATCTTGAGTGGTTTCCTCGATCTGGAGAGTAACTGTTTGACCGGAATTATCTACCATAGATACCTTCTGAGCGTGGCCACGCATTTCCAGTTCACTACTCCTCGAGTGGCCTTGAGATATTAGTTAACCCTGACAAGGGGTTGGACAATTCCTATCGCACTATTCCCTTCGTACACTCACAATTCTTCATGACTCAATAATTGTCCATTCATCCCTTTATACATAATGGCTTGGGGCAAAAATCAAAGTCAATCAGAAATTGTGTCGACTTGGGCAAACAGTGTTTAGTCTAAAGAATTCACTCAAAAAGAATACTATAGTATCTCTCACCACGACCAGGCTTTATGAATTGTCAGAACTCTATAAGCGGTCACTGCCCAACAGAGTGTCTCATATAGTCTGCCTATGTGATCGACTAGTCATCTCATATGACCCTATGACACTTAAACTTGCCATCAATCGCATCATATTCCATTCACTTGGAGACGTCACCTCATTAAAGCAACTAGGGGCCAATCCTATGTTAATCTAGTTCACTTTAATAGGGTTCAAAGTTGCCACTACAACTATTTAGATATAACAAAGCACAAAATGAGTTTTTAGAAACTCAAACGATAAATGTGATTATCATATATTAACAATCAACACAATGTTATTGCTTCATATCTTATAATCTAAAGTATACAAGTTTCATGATACTACATGGCGATCTTGTCCAAATGCAATAAGGCTTGGGTAGTGGATATACCTTGTATCCATTTATTCCAACCTTGTGAATTCTTTTTTCCTTCCATTCAATGTCATCTTTTATGACATGAATTCATCTAAGCACGTGTCTAGATCTCCATCTAGATTTGGGATCTTTAACTTGAAAGATGCTCCCACTTGTTATCAAGATAACTATGTGATAGGTATCTTGGCAAAAGGATCTACTATTAGTTCCTTATAAGCTACCTTATCCTTATCATAATGTACTAAGACTCCAGTTGTAGAATTCTTAATGATTGACTATTCAATCATACTTTTTAGTTATTCGCCTTTAATATAACAAAATCAGCCTAGGATTTCGACAAATCCGCACTATTTTCTTATTTTTATTCTCTGATTTCCATAAGTTCGGAAAGTTGGGTTTGTGTAACCTTTAGCACATAACTAAGTTATCAATACCAAACACAAGAATGAATCCCTAGTTCTCCTCGAGAACCTTATGGATGTTCTTGAAGGCTACCCAATTACTCTCATATGGATTGATTTGTTATTGGCTTGTCATGCTCCAAGCATACAATTCATCAAGGTATGTGCATATCATGGCATACATGATTAGTCTAATGGCGGAAACATTAGTAATTCATGTGATCAAAAACTCTTAAGTTCAGTGAATGACTATGACTTTTTCATAGTGATCCCACTTTCATCAATATGAATAACTTCATTATCATGTTGGTATTAGATGAAGGATTCTTATCAATATAAGATTCTCATCTTGATGCTAATATCCTCTCTCATCTATCACTATAGATTTTGGATACTTGAGATGCGATATGCATCTTCCAAGTCTTTCATCTACAAGTGATTTCTCAAACACTCCTTCACGAAAGGCAGTGTCAATACATCATTCCCAATGATTAATATGTCTCTTACATACAAGACATGGAAGACAATTTACTCCCACTAATCTTGATGTCCAAACATGATCATTTATACTCCCACTTAACTGTTAGAGTAAGTGTCCTCCACGATAGTGCATTTATATAATGAATCTCATTTGGAATATACGTGGCATGATTAGTATATTTTGATACTCCACGTCAGTTGATTAACGTAAATCGGTAACACTCAGTTGACTAGAGTTTGACGTTATTGTCGTATGACGGCGGTGATCAACTGATCCCTTTAGGTCACACCTATAGGATGAGATTCAAATAGAATACAAATTATTTGTATACGATACAGTTTAATTAGGGCATTACATATATTTGATATGTACGTTTAGTTACGAGAGTTATTTATTGGAAATTGAGTTAGGAACTCATTCCACTTAAGTTTATTAGTCAATTATATGATAACTGACTGAATAAAGTTTACGTCTTATTTTAATATGATTAAATAAGATTTAATTTAGTGATTAATCGTTAATTTATTAAATTAGTTGAGGTTATGTATATATTTTGAGATAGAGGTAAATAATTAATTATATTTACAAAGAGTTGTAAAATAAATTAACTGGCCATTGTAGGACCCATTATATATTGATATAATGGTAAAATATCACTTAAAAATTAAGTATATATTTGAGTCATATAATTGTTATATGATCAAATTAACACTTAATTATACAAGATAATTAAGCATATGATTATTTAGTAGTTGTGGGACAAATATCAAAAATCAAAATGGACCATTTTGAGCCATGTGTGGCCGGTCATGGTAGTAGTAGTAGTGATGATAATTGTTCCTGTTTATGCAAACAAGCAACCTTATGATAATGACATATCATGCATTCCAAATCATTACATACACTACCATACTCTACTACAATTGCATGTGAATTAAATAGCAAAAATAAAAGGCCACATGGACATAAGAGGTCCGGCCATTGTGTGCTTAATATGGACAATGGTTGTTCATTTTTGTACTTACTTGATTCTTGCTTATCTTTTATACATCTCTCTAAAACCTCTTCTCTCTAAAATCTCTATATACACTAATATTCTCTACGTATTACTAATGTAGTAATACAATAATATTAGTAGTATTTATCTTACTTATTATCTAGTTAATAATAAGTTAAGATTATTTGGGTTTAATCTTGGGTGCAACAACAAGGAGACCTTCTACTTTGGAGGTTGTTTTTGGAGAATCATCCACTAATTACATGCTCAAGAACAATAAGAATGAGTTCTTATTGTGCCCCATTTTGGCCGAAAATTCCCATGGTAAGGAAATTTCATCTTATCTTTATATTTATGTTTTTATATTTGCATGCATGATAACTAGATCCTACATCATTAAGTTAGTGTAATTTAATGAAATAATTAGAGGAGTCTAATTATAGGTCTAGGAATTTAATGTGGTATCAGAGCTCAATTGTTACATGCATGTTGATTTTAAGCATTACAATCGAGTTATACGATAACTTGGGTAAAATTGAAAATTTGTGTTAAATATTGGTTTGCACGAAATTTTTGATTTGCAAGCATACCTACTAACCTCAAAAATGGTTGTGGTCAAATTTGGTGATTTTAGGGATTACTTTGCTATTTATTTTGATTTATGGCCTTTAAATCATGTTAATATGCATATTTTACGTTAAAAGTTACCTAAAAATAGTTGCATGTTGATTATGGCCATGAAGTTTTTATATGATCTCACATGCATGTTGTACATACTGTATGTAAAATTTCATGACTTTTAATTAAGTTTTGCATGATAACTGATTTTTATGAGATAAAAGTTAATAAAGTGAGATTATTATGTTCATAAAATTGAAACGTCCTTTTCTGGACTTGAAAATTTTTGGTACATTTTATAATCTGATTATATCATTTTGGTGAAATTTTGTAATTTATTTCACTATTTTACTATATTTAATGGTTTTTAATTGATAAAATCGTTGGATACATAGTTATTTGTTGATAAAATTAATTCAAATTTTTTGGGCAACGTTTTCTAGTTTTTAGAGTTCCTGGAAATGTTCCAGAATGTACAAAAGTTTTGGTTTCAAATTTTTATGATTTTTATATTTTATTTTGGGTTTATTTCATAAATGTTATGATTAAACCTCTATATTTAGCAAATACGATCAATTCAAACTAATTAAATTTAAACAAAATTAGTGGGGACTAATTTTGAGTTCTAAATCAGTTTAGATAATTAGTTTGAGCTTATATACGATTTAAGTATTGATTAGTGATTTTTAATGGTTAAAAATCGATCAAATCCATAAAACGAAGCTAGAATGAGCATGATAAGTATTAAGGGCGATTTTGGTATGATTTTTACAGCATTTTATTTGTGTTGTTATTGTTGAATGAATGAATGTCATTTATTTAATTTTTAATGCACGTTGTACCTAGCATGGCCTAGATTATTTTAATCGGTATTCCCTTACATTACCCGTAATGTAAGGGAATACCGATTCGGTGGTAATTTTATTTGCGATCTCGTATCACCGTTTGTAATAATTTAATTTCATTTCTAGATCAAATGTATAATAGGAATTTTATTTGTATCTTTTTGTAATTAATTATTGTGAAGACGGATATTCCCGAAGTCGGTGTTCCAAAAGACGGTGCCATTTTGGAGCATGTACCGTGAAGAGGCAAGGGGCCAAGGAGTTGGTTTTCGATTTTGTAATCGTCTAGTTAATTGGATTAGATAGGTGGCCATACTAGGATTTGTTGTTTGCTTGCTTTATATTTTTCCGCTCATGCCAAAACCGTCAACATGCATTTTTATTTCTCGATTGTCAATTCAAAGTTATTCAAAATTCACCGACATAGTTCCCTTATAGGGAATTAATAACTAAATTGACAAGACCTCTCACATGACTTAATAAAAAAAATTGAAATTAGCCTTACCAATTAGTAACACCTATGAATCACGTGTTCATTAGGGCTACCACACTCGTGGGTCCCTTTTTACCTCGGGTAAGTAGGGTGATACGATCACAAGCTAAAATTGGATTGGACTCAACGAGATAACCGTTATCTTAGGACTAGGAGATGGATTTAGTTGAAATCCGTCAACCAAGAGTTCTAAGGGTAGAATTAGTCAAGTATTGACTTACCATTTTTAGATAAAGGTAGAGTACGATGGCTATTTTTGTCTAAAGATGGGTCTTGGAATCACTTATATAATTTCGTGAGGGGTCATTATATGAGTGGCTTGTTTAAAATTGATTTACAAGTAAATTATATATAAGCAATGAATGTTTATTTTCCGTTCATATTTATTTTATTCGCGCAATGACGAATATTTTTCCTTCTACGAACTTGTAAATCCGTTCAATCGTGGAAAGGAGTTTCCATTAATTTATACAGTAGCATTTTGATTGCGATCTCCGTTTAAACCACCGTAGCTAAAGACAAAATGAATTTTTCCTTTTGATCCTCATATTCACCATTGAAAATGTCTCTTATGAAGAGTATTCAAATAGGTCACACTTAGTCAAAAACGTTTTGAATTTTTGTGACGTCTTCTTATAACAATGGTACATCAATCTTTTTGCTCCAAAGAAAATATTTGTAATTTTTGGTATGTCGTCGTAATGCTCCTTATCGAGGCTTACCTCAAAAGAGGCCAAATCAGTTGGGACGACTAGGTTTCTCGATTTATTTGAAATCATGATTAATCAAATACCGTAGTCATTTCATGAAAGGTTTATCCTTTTTTAAGGTAAAACCATGAATGAAATGAAGAATAATCTTCATAATAATTCTAATCTACTTGTCTAAGTAGAGATTCATAAATGTGAGTGGGAGATCTAAGAGGGATGTTTATATTCTTAATTGTTAAAGAATAAAACGAGGTTCAAGATCAGTAGGTTGGCACGATGTTTGCACAAGGCGAGGGAAAAAGGCAAGTCTATTTTGAATAGTAAAGTCAAAATCCAAGCAAGGTGTCAAACCCAACCTTTGATGATTCTATTTTTACAGTGTAGGACACAAGAAAAGAATCTGCCCCAAGTATTCTAAAGAGTTAGAATGTCGACCTACAAGGGAAATATAACTATCGATCGTAGTTTTATTTCTATAGAGACATATAAAAGTTATAATGTGCTCAATATAGTTTTGGATTTAGAGGTATATTTTAATAAAAGTTATTATGCACACGACCTCTAAATAAGAATATAGTATCAACCTTAGTGTATGACACAAGTGTTTCACTTTTGTGAATAGAACAAGCGTTGTATCTTTTTATGCCTGTACTGTGACAACCCTCGCGAATGAGGAAATATAAAACATTCAAGCATGTGAATTATATAGCGAAAATATGAAGTTTTTAAAACTTTTATACATGCAAGAAGAAATATACGAGGAGTGTCAAATATTACAAACTAAGGTACGAAATAAACTACAACAAGAGACGAAGTCTCTCAAAAGGTTAACAAAGTAAAAGTGTTTAGCAAACAAGCTAAAATCGTTTAGAGGTGTTTCATCCAGGGACTACGCCCGCTAGCTCACACCCGAACCTAAAATACCACAAGCAAAAAGCCATCCAATCAAGCAACCTGTTCATCCATGAAAAACATGAACGCCACAGTCAGTGGGGAGTAACTCCGGGTTCTCCCAGCCATATCACATTAAACGTACATAATAGGAAATACCAAAGTAGAAGCATGCATATATAGATATAC
>JAIUZE010008687.1:0-55281 GCA_022085475.1 Heliosperma pusillum | reverse complement strand
TTTTTGGATTAAAGTTACACTCGTAAAAGATCAAAGTTACACTTGTGAAACTGCACACTCGTAAAAAAACAAAAGTTACCCTTGAAAACAAAAGTTAAACCCTAAAAATGCTAAAATGTCATCAACTTTAAGCTAGAGAGAGAAAGATAATTAATTAGTGTATAAGTAAGGAATTAGTGTAATGGTTACTTTTTGCTTTTAATCTCAACCACCCAACTTGAAAGATCTAAGGGCTCATAAGAGGACTTAGGGACTCAAAAGATATGATGGACTCATTTGAACCTTTCTCTCTCTCTCTGTATATATATATATATATATATATATATATATATATATATATATGTATAAAGTATGTTTTGTTATTGTGTATTTGATGTACACTTTCTCGGGAAACCGAGATGGTAGCGACCTTTTTACTAAGGAATGTCTTGCTGAGATGGGAAGTGGGGGTGTTAAAAAAACCATCCTCAAATCATCAATCAAACCTTTCCAATGATAGGTCACACGTCGAATTCCAATAAGTAACAAAGAAATGACAGCCGTTTGAAAGTTAGTGTGCAAAGCTGAGAAGTACCACAGACACTCGATCGAGTGCACCAATACTCGATGGAGTGTTTGTAAGACGGAGAGTTTTCCTAAACTTTCTTTAGGTCGGTTTATTGTGTAATATAAATAGAAAATTTGTCCCTTATTGTTTCTTATGCTTTTTATTACGTTAGAACTCTTAGAAAAGTTGAGATTTATTATTATTATTATTATTAGGGTTATATCAAGAACATCGTTCCTTTCAGTTCAACTTGTAATCGGTATTTTACTAATCTTTCTTTGTTATTCAATTATTAGCACTAGATCTTTAGTTATCCCTTGTTCATCTTTCATATATTGTTAATCATGTTTGCTTCCTCTATCGTTGTTGTTAGTTTAGATATTATGAGTAGCTAATCCTTTAATCTAGGGTTAAAGAGGATCTAGGATGTTAGAAGGGGGATTACTTGATTAATTGTTATTTAAATCATATGGTTGTCTTTTGATTGTTGTTTTAATTCTAGTATATTGATTTTGGCCAGAATTAATTAACTAGTATCGTATATTAGGGTTTTCACCGACCGGGTTAAGACTAATTTAGGCTACGCAATCGAATAGAATAAGTTTAATGATAGCGACCGCATGTTAGACTTAGATCTAAAGGGCATAATTCAGTCGACCGATCTTATGACCTTAGGCAATTAGATTGACCTTTTAATTGATTAAATTCCTTCCCCGGATAACTTTCTAGTGAACCTAATCCCTTGAACTTTTAAACTTATTGAGTTCATCTTTACTTTATTGCAAATAGTTATAGCTAATCAAACTCAACTTCAAGAAATTGTTACCTTTAAGACGGACTTAGTTATTAGCAAATAGACTTTTACCGCCTCCCTGTGGATTCGATACCCTACTTACCGCTGACTATTAGTTAGCATTGAGTTAGGTTTACTTTAATTTAGGGGACACGACTTTACCCTTATCAAATTTAGCGCCGTTGCCAAGGAGGCAACAATTTTCTGTTTGTTTTTGCTTAGTTTGTCTTTTGTCTCATGGAACTTTAGTTCCTTGAGACCGTTCTCATGCTAGTTACCATCAGGTTCCGGCAGGATGAGAATGAGTGTTTTGGTGCTTATATAGACAGGTTCAAGCAATGGCTAAATACACTAAGGTATGGAGATTTTTCTGCCATCACGATCTGCATGTCTATTATTCAAGGTATAAATGACCCTACACAAGCGTACCTCAATTCCATAGGTAAAGGGGACTTTGGTGGGAAACCCATTAATGAGGTTTTAGAATTCTTTGAGTGGTTTGCCCATGAGAGCGTTAAGCCCCACTTTTCTCTTTCTCTGAGTGATAAGAGTGAAGATATGGTGATTGTGCCCACTTTATGGAGAGAATTTATACTAGTGAGGCTATTGAGGACCCTTGTTATACTTGATGTCATTGATGAGTTCCCTATCGATGATAGTTTCGGGGAAAGTGGATGTGATAACCATGTTGATGAATTTATTGACTCTTTTGACAACACCTTAGATTGTGGGACTCGTTGGGATGAACCTATTATTAATTACCCTTGGGAAGCCGAAATAGATGCTATTGAAGCCGCCTTAAATGGTGGTGAAAGTAGCCATCTTGAAAGGCATGCGTTTACCTATTCAGAGGACATCTTGGGTGAGATAGAACTATAGAAGCCGCTCTTGCAAGCAGTGAGTATGACTATGATGCAAGTCAAGAGGTAAATAAGACACATTCTTCTTGTTATGTTGGGATAGAGCCACCTGAGTATGTTAGTCACTCACCAAAATACATGTCTTCATTCCCTATTGCAATTAACGATAACGAACTTATTTGTGAGGTCTCATCCTTAGTAGGAAGTAAATGGGAGTTGGGATTTATGTTTGAACCAGAAGATTCAAAAAAATCTATCTTTCATGTCTTTACCTATACAATGTTCAATGTTTGTTCTAAATTGCTTGATTTCTTCCATATTCTATTGTTATTATATCAAGGTTTGTTCTAGAGAGTTTGATAAGTTGTTGAGATCTTTGAGCACTTGCGCTATTAGTATATGGATAATTTGAGAGGGTGATGATGTTGATGAGGAGGAGCAGTAGTGACAGCTGGTCACTACGTCCCCCATTTTGCAGCTGGTGTGGGGAGTCTATGTCTGTATAGCTGGTATTATCTTTCTTTGTATTTTCTTTTATTGTAATTTCTTTAGTTTTATTTCCCCTTCCCTTTTGTTAGATGTGTCCTTTAGGTTGTTGTTGTTGGATATGTTGTGTGATTGCTTTGCTGTTAGCGTCACATTGAGGACACTGTGACATTTATATTCGGAGGAGGAGTCTTTATTTATGTCGTGTGTTTATTTATTGCATAGTGTGTTTTAGAAAGAAAAAAAATCCATAAAAATCAAAAAATTTATAAAATTCAAAAACATGTTATTTATTTAATTAGGTCGAATCTTGGTGAAATGAATAACAATGATGATAATTTGCAGTGCTTTTGCATTTGAATCGCATCTTAGTCATCAATTTACATTTATTCCGAGAACAAAGCTCAATGATCTAGTCTTGTCCGTATTTGACATGTCTTTTACTAATTAGATTTAATAATTATGTTGGTAAACCACTTAAATTTATGAGGTATTTAGAGCTTCTTATGCCAGGAACATTAATAAACTGGTCTCATTGTCTTTAGGTCTTTGAGTGTGGTACTCTTTGTGGAATGTGTAACATCAAATTGCATAAGTGTGACATTAGTTTCTTGATACTTATACGAGTTCATTTGATAAAGTACATGAGGAAAAATATAATAAGTTGCTTTAATTGATTTGCTTAAGGTATAATGAAAGGGAATTTACTAGAGTCTAATTCATTTTTAGAGAGTATTGTTGATATCTCTCTTGTGTTGTCAATTTTGAGATGATTTCTCTAGTTGGGTTTGGTTTGTATTTTTATTGTAGGATTGGTTTGGTAAGTGTCGCTGCAACTACCGGTCTTAGCCCCACATTCTCATACGTGCGCCTTGGCACAATCCACTTCTATATCTTCACCCATTAGCCTCTTTTTTTGTCCTTGATACATGTACTTTATTGAGAATGCATATTAGTTGGGAAAATTATTTTCACATTAGAATGCATGCATGTTTCATAAGTTGAGTGAGTGTTTCTATTTCTTTCTATGTTTACAAAACTCGCCTTTCAAACACATTTGAGTGTATGAGTGAATCCGCGAGAATCCGACTAATTTGTCTTGCAAGATCGAAAGGTAAGTGGTTTTGTCGAACACGGTATCATGTAACATCTCGTGATTTGAGCTGCGATTTCTATTGCCCGTGCCTTTGAATTTGTTTTATTGGTACAATTTGGTCAATACTTTGTTATAGATATGGATGACTCGGGATTTGTATGTGCATAAACATTAGATGAATGCCATTGCAGATGCCCATAAATGAGCCCGTTCGTTAAACATAAACAAGGAGAATAGTGTAGTCCCCAAGTGTGCTCATTTTATCAGTCAAAAAATAAAGTGTGCTCATTTATGAAATGAGCAATTGAGCAGAGTTGTATTCATAGAATACAGTTGTGCTCATGTCCATCCAATATTTCCGAGGTTCATTATCACAAAAGCCTGCAAAGTATACAGGAAATAGTCTTACAGCATCATCATCTAGGATTACATGATTCAAGGTTCTTAACTTTAACCAAAAAATCACATAAACGTCCGGCTTAGCAATGCCTACACATTAGAATATTCAGTTCAACTTCGCATGGTGTTCCCGGTTTGCCCGTATTCATGAAGCTACGGAAGTAATCCTTTCATTAGCTACTGACTAGGAGAGCTGTCTCTGTTAGGCCCCTCAGGATCTAGACTTTCGCTCCGGCTTTGGCTCCTAGCAGGACTTCGATTCCGGCTTTGGCTCCTGGCAGGACTTCGGCTCCGGCTTCTTGAGTTATGGGGCGAAGGAGAACGGGAGTATGATCTTTCTCGGCTTTCTCGTGAATAAGATCTTTCTCGACTGGGCCTTTTATCCTTCGGAGAACCAGACCTAGAATAATATGTGTGCATCATTGGAGTATTAAATAGAAATGCTAGTTGTCCCATCTAATAGAATAGTCTATATATATTACAATATAAAAGAGGAGCTGAGATCCTACCGTGAGTGTTGCCTTTTCTTTCGCGGAGAGTCATAGTCACGACCACGGGACCTAGATCTTGCATATCGACGGGGTGGTGATCGAGAACGGGAATATCTAGCAGGAGAGCGTCTTCTGTCATAAGAATGACCCCTAAAATATGGAGAAAGAAGTCAATCAAGCATTTTCAGGAAAGGAATCGAACATAACATAATATGATCATAGTGAAGAGGCACAAACAGTTAGAACTCCAAAATCCATTTTAAATGGTAAAAGTGTAAAAAAAAAATAGAGCGCCACATTAATGCAAAATGTCGCTAACAAGGGTATCTTCATGCAGAATAGAATTCCAGTAGAAGATGCAATAACATTTTTTATATGGATTATGCTTTTTCACATACGGTTTTTACGATTTTACCCTTGTCATTTTTTCTACTCTCCCTTCCTTAAAATCCAACACAACTCAATCATCCACCGCGCACCATCATGCACCCTCTTCTCGGTCGCATCAACAACCAAACCACCGTGCACCACCACTACTCTGGGTACCTTGACTAGATTCCAACTACCACAGTAGTTTAGAGATTTTATGCGGTGACAAGCCACTTCCCAGTTGTGATCGCACTCACCCAATTATTCCAGCAAGTCAGCGCACTCATTAAACCCCCCTGAGTCAACATATATAAAATTACGTTCTATGTTCATAGTTTCATGATTTCCATAAACCTATTTTAAAGAGGGCGAATAGTAGTTTGTTTTGGAAATCTATAATAATTGAACAACCAATAATATTAACAATTGATAAGCAAATAAACTACTGCATTGATTAGTTAATTAGGATCCATTATTGAAATCCTTTGAGCAATTAGATTAAATTCTACGCAAAAGGGAGAAGAGTTAATTTGATTAGGTTAGAAGGGTATTAGATACAAAGTTAATGACAAAGTGTATGAGAAAGAGTAAAGTTCGTATGTGAAAAAGTAATTACGTTCTACGCAGCACTATTCGTATTCGGGTTTAATGAGTCTATACCTCCGAAGTGTTTTAGAAAATCGAAGAACCTAGAAAACATTTGATTTTGTTTACGAACACCATCTTTGTTACCCTGACCGTTCCCTTGCTCTCATTTCAGGGACAGAGATAGTAACCACAAACAAAAGTTCCGCTGAGAAACTAAGCATTCAAATGTCCCTTGATAAAAACTCGATATTGGTCAACCACATTTGAAAGGACATTTACATCAAAGATATAGTTTTCACCTAAACATGCACAAGTGAAGTTACCTTGACCGTTCCCTTGATCTCATTTCAAGCGGTTTTTTTCTATTTTCCTCAGCAAAAACAACAGTCAGTTCACGACCTTGGAATACTTGACGATCCATCTGATACTTAGCATCAGCAGCGTCAGCAGGGTCAACGAATTGCACGAAACCAAATCCACGAGGCTCTCTGCAAGAGGCTAACCTCACTCTCAAGCATCAATATTAAAATGGAAAGCTTAAGAGCACAAGGATATAGCAACAAACATACACAAGAAGATCGAGACATAGCCATCTAGAATATGGAAAATCATTACAATCACCTAATAACACGCAAACGGCTGACGAGTGTCAAAATCAAAATGACAATTCTAATAATCTCTTAGAATTTCTTTAAGATTCGACTCCACTCACCATTTATTCAAACAGAAATTGTTCGTTGCCAGCTTTTGAGAAACCATAACCTTGATAAATGATTAATCTCTTCAGCCAATTACTTTCATTGCATATTCTTATGAGCAATTAGGAAGCCCCCATATTATATCCACATTTTAATGAAAAAGATAACACTAAAACTGTACTTCGATATGCATGAGCCGACTCTAAACAGAATCACACATCAAAATTGTGAGTATGTGATATGTGACTGACTCTCAAACAGAAACACACACCAAATTGTGTTTCATCATGTTCTTGATTCTTGATCATACAAGGAAACTTGAAGATTCAGAGATTGCCGTTTAGAAAAGGCTGAAGAAGCTTGTCTTTGCAGAGAAATTTCAGTCTAGGGTATGCCATGGAAGCTTCCAAATGTATGTATGTCATATTTTCTAGAAAAACAAGCAGTGTAGTCAATACACGATATACACACATTGTGATGGAGAATTGTGTGCAAAAGGAGCCGCCCAAGGAAGTGACATATATGAATTTATACAGTGTGTAATAACGTACTTAGTACTCACCCAGTATAATAATCACGGGGCAGATAAATGTCCTTGAGAGGCCCAAACTCAGAAAATGGCCGGCGAAGATCTTCAGGTCTGCATAACACAAAAGGTTAAAGTTGATGACAAATGGACAATCAGCTTTCTAAAACAGAAAATAAGGTTCGGGACATGGGGAGGCCAGGATCTTCCAAATTTCAAAGACCAAAAAAGGTTACAGATAAGATAGAATGGGATTAGGGTGTACAATCTGTTGTGCAATATCTTAAGTTTATATCAACAAACTCTGAATAAAAATTAAATTCATATCAACAACCTCTGAATACAAACTAAGGAAAAACTTCCAGAACATTTCCACAGGATCTCTATCCAATAACACGAAAAAAACTAGGTGATAATCATCTCATGCATTCAAACATGAAATCAAAAGAAGATAACAATAATACCAACATTAAATTTTGTTACATGGACAAACCTGCAGTCAAGACGTAAATTTCGAACAAGAAGACTGGTAGGGGCATCTCTATCATAACCACGATACCTTCGCCTAGGGCTTGGGCTGCGCCTTCTCCTACCATAACCTCTCCTAGGCGGTGACCTACTGTAACTTCTTCCCCTCATATAATTAAGATACTGTTCGCCTGAGTTAGAGAACCAGATTAAATATCAGAGAGGTTATTCTTCTTCTAGATAACAATGAAACTTTAACAGGTTTATGTCAGATAATCTCAGAATCCTAAGGCATTGTTTATGGGAGGAAAGGGGGCACGGAAAGGGTGGCGGAACGAAGAGAGTCAGTTTTCCCTCAAAATCTCTTTTTCTGTTGGAACGAATCCCTTTTCCCTCACCCCCAAATCCCTACACTTCCATTTTGTATCCAAAACATGCCTTAAAATACAAAGATCGCATCCAATTCATAATGTGTACTTGTAGCTCTTTTCCAGGAAAAAGTAACACATGCAAATTACCAACGACTCAGTGACAGACTACGATAATTGTCAAATTCTTGAAACCAAAAATACGCGTATCTAGAATCAAATAACCGCATGTAGTTCGACCATTTAATCAATCTAGGACACAAAACACAGTAATTGAATTGATTGTAAGCATGCTGGAAAAGGGTATCATTCGAGACAGTTTAATGGGAAAAAGTAGCATCAATTCTACCATTAAACAATTTCTGAATCATGTAATGTTGAATCCGACTGAGAAATATACGTCAATTTCTAGCGAATCTTTACTAGGCAGTTCTTGTTTAATGAAATTACACAAGAACAATTTCTAATATATTCTGTAATTGCAGATGTAGAATATACACAAAATAATGGAGTACCAAATAGAAAATAAGAGCTTGCAGATTACCTGAAGGAAGCGAAGGTGATGTAGTGGTAACTGGTAATGGCTGGAGACTGAAGAATTAGGGACGACAGAAATGGTTTTAATTAGGGTTGTTCGCATATTCTTATTTAGCAAAAGTTATTACCTACTTCCTTCATTCAACTCCACTCTACCAAATTTTTTTTTCACATTTGCCGAGACGAGTTTTGCACGGTAAATATCGTTAGCTACGTGTTTGCAAAAATTATAAAAGTTAGATATTAATAATGTACTCGTAAAGACGAATAAAAAAAGATCACACATGAATATATTTTTTACTATATATTGAGAGAAAATTGCAATTCTATGATCGCTTGTGAATAGTGTACAAAAAAAGAAAGTGGTAGAGTGGAGTTGAATGGAGGAAGTATTTGACTCGTTTTAGTATTAAAACTAGTTTAAAACCCGTGTAAATTGTATCATTTTAAATTTTGTTATTATAAAAAAAATAAAAAATATTAAGATAAATTACTATATTTATTAATTATCTCCTTTTGATGTTAATTATATTTAGAAATGGTGTCTAAAATAAACCAATAAAATCTCTATACTTCTTGTCAAGCCATTTTATAAATTACAAATGTAATAGCTTATTTATAAACTCATATTAATTTTTATGTTTGAATTATAATATCATTTGCAATTAGCGTAAATGATGCATTATAGTGTGTTTCCCGTGTAGTTATTGTAGGACGATGTGTCCCTTTATTAGCTAAATTTAAGTTTCTATTATGTCTTGTTACTCAGAAAACTTCGCAATAATACGACTTATATATGAAATAAATTTAATCATATGAAAATTAGATGAGTTTGAATAGTTCCCGGCCTGTTCAAATAGTTAACCATGTTCTTAATTTTGTCAAACTCGTGTACTTTGACCCGTGCAGTTTAAAACGAAAATTTGACTCGTTTTCATTCGGTACCTATTATTAATTAGTTATTACTTAGTAAAACATGAAAAACTGAAATTGTGATTTATACACATTCAAATGATTTAGTCGAATTGACATATAAATAATGAAATTAAAAATTGTTATACTTGTTGTTCATATATTTACATCCGTTCACACGGCAAAATATAAGTCTTGACCTATACATATCTATAAATGAAAAGTATGCCCTGATTATTGTTTAGTTCAAATTGATACTTAGTAGGCGGAATAAAATAATTAAGAATTGACCATTGCACGTGAAAACTGGCTTAATCAATTTGTTAAACATTCAAACCCGTGAAATTATCCTATGAAGAAATATTATAAGGTAAATTATTATTATATACTTCACAATTCTCATTAAAATGTAAGTAATATCTCCCCCTTAAGCATAACAAAGTTGTTTCTTAGCTCAATACGTTTTAAGGGGGGAAATATTATACATCTGATATACTACATTATTTGTTGTAGTACATTGGATGTATAATCCACTTACTACGTTTTCTTTTATCTTATCCATATTACTTAACCCGTCTTAAAATTAAGATGGATACACATGTCTTATAAATTTGTGAAAAATAATTCACAGAATTGGTGAATTATCAACAACTTGTTAAGACGACTTCCATATTACGATAAGTCTATCTTAAGACGGATATTTCGTCTTAAGTTAAAAACGGGTCAAATAACGTGTCCCTTGCATGAATATGACATTTATTTTTGCTAATATCTAAGCATTGTGTTTTATCGTATATATACAAATGATATGTTATTTGACTCATTTAAGATTAAGAAGGATACCTCTGTCTTAAATTGTTCATATTTGTTCATATTAGCCCATGATGCTACACGGCCCACGCCAAACCCTATTATATAAAATCTTGAAAATAAGCCCTACCAACCCTTTACTTTCATTGTCGCCTCTCAAGTCTCACTTGCCAATTTTTACTCTGCTCCATGGCTAATCATAAATTACACTAATTTTTCAATTTATTTGGCCTCTATATCTCTCAACCTCACCTCTCAACTAACCCTTGATCAAATTTATTTGATAAAAGTCATCAATTAATGAAGATCATAAACACTGCTCTTCCTTTCCCCCATATTCTACCTCATTCAATTTTTTTTGTACAAAAGTTTGTTGTACAGCAAATCCAAGCACCTGCAAAAAAAAAAATTATAACCCTTGATCAAATTTATTTGATAAAAGTCATCAATTAATGAAGATCATAAACACTGCTCTTCCTTTCCCCCATATTCTACCTCATTCAATTTTTTTTGTACAAAAGTTTGTTTTTAATTCAATTTTTACTCTTTAAGTGTCTATATTTTTTCTTTTTTAAAAAAAAAATCATCTTCAATAATTGGGTATATATGTATCGTAATCTTTTTACTATATTAGTTTGGTTAATTGTCTATTTACTTTATTAATTTAATTAATTGTATATTTTATTAATAATTAATAAGTACTGGAAAATAATTAAATTACTTGATTCTTTGATATAAAAAGATGATGCTAGAACGTGGGGCAGTGTGGGTCCCATTATTTTAAATATATAAAATAATGATGCTTTTTGACATTTTGACTTCCAACCACATGCTGACACATCAGCATTGTGGTTGTTGCTTTCTTAAATAAGGATGAACTAGTTTTATGAAAAATAGTAAAGATATTATTAACAAAACATATATAATCTAATTGGGTCAAATTTATGAAATTAGTCAATATATTTTAGGAAAATTTGTGTTTTACCACCTATTATGTTTCACTTTTTACAAATTACCACCTATTTAATTCAACTTTTCAAATAACCACCTATTTTTCTTGTTTTTTACCACCTTTTTCACATAATTTACATTAGGATGACGATTTTCTATTATTTTTGACTCGATTTCATTTTGACGACTTTCGAATATGATTACTGACCAAACTAACCCCGTTATCAAATACACTAATCCCTCAATCACTTAACAATTAACAAACACTCCCCTAGTTCATCAACCTAAATTATTCCCCTTTCATAATATTCATCACTTGAACCCTAAAATTCTGGGTTACTGCAATGGTTCATCCAATTTCAATGTTATAACGAATTGGATGAACAATTGCAATAACCCAGATTTCTAGTTCCATCTTTAACTTATTGATCTATTCTCTCTCTTGTTGCAAGAGGCCTTTTCAATATCCTCGTCTTACGATTTACGAACAACAAGATTATCACTATAAGAAATGCCATTAACTTGCTCAATACTATCTGTTATAAATCACACTATCCATACTAACACCAAATCTACTAGCCAAAGATGCTTTTGTATCCCCATGTATCAATTAATCACATAACCAATCATATATATAATCCCCATCTTTAAAAACAAATCCCACTGACACGACTTCCCCAACCCTAACATTCTTTGTACTATTTAATTCAGGCAAAAAGGCCAAACCTTGATATGCATTACCCGCTAAATCATTATCTAATCCACCTCTATTTCTCACGGTGTAAGTTGTTATCAATTATTTTCTCAATCTTGGGTCACAAGAACAATTCTTTTTCACAAAGATGTACTCGTAATTTTTTTGCTGTTTTCAACTGTTATATCCTTTGGTAACACATCAAACATACATGCTAATAGTTCAAGGGTTTCATTTGAGGTGGATTTTAGAGCTAAGAATGAACATTAGTAGTGTCTGAACAGTTGTTGATTTTGTTCTTGTGGTGAAATTAAGAAGATAATCACTGAAACAATACATAAAGATTCATCCTTTGATGTAATTGAGAGGATTTGAAGTGGGGTTTTTAGAGAATAAGTAAAAGTAGATGATTTGGAGAAAGAGGAAATTAGGAGAGATGGGCATGTCACTGAGAGGTAATTGCTATGAGTGTCTTTTTTGTTGGGGGTGTAATAATAGGGGTAGTTTGGTCATTAATGATATCCAAAAGTCGTTAAAAAGGAAATCGAGTCGAAAATAATACAGAATCGTCATCACAATGTAAAACAGGTGAAAATGGTGGTAAAAACAAGAAAAGTAGGTGGTTATTTGTAAAATTCAACTAAATAGGTGGTAATTTGTAAAAAATAGAACATAATAGGTGGTAAAACACAAATTTTCCTATATTTTACAAACAATAATTCTTGGTCAAAGTTCAAGCATGAATATTCACGTCCAAGTCTTGTATTAGACGGGTTTTTATGCCTGGTCCAAATTTTAGTGTTTTTTTTATAGTAAATTTTAAATTTTAATATTGAAGTTTCCTTGATAAATTATTTTTTCAAATCATTGTCGTTATTCGTTATAACTTATATTTGTTGAATTTACTTTTTTGTTTAATTTGTAATATCTTCAATTTATTTTTTTGGTAATCTATTGTGATTTTCATTTAAAATAGTAAAAAAAAATTAGATAGAAAGTATTCCTGCCGTCTCAATTATTTGTGTATATTTTATTACAATATCTAAGATAAAGTTTTAAAAAATGACTGAGGCGGATGTAATTAGATTTAAAAGTGAAGACTAAAATTGGGAAAGTAGGAAGAATTTTTCGAATTTGAATTTATTTGAGTAAAAATAAATAGTGAAAAAAAAAATGATACACATGAAAAAACTGAAGTAATAGAAGTAAAGAAGTGGGGTCCACTACTTTGTTGTGATGTGGTGGCTTAATGTGGAGGTTTTAAATGTTTGTGTTTTAATATATAGGGGATTTTCAATCGGTTTTTCGAATTTGAGTTTATTTGGGTCAAAATAAATAGTGAAAAAAAAATGATACACATAAAAAAAATAAAGTAATAGAGGTAAAGAAGTGTGCTCCACTACTTTGTTGTGATGAGGTGACATAATGTTGAGGCTTTAAATGTTTGTGTTTTACTCCCTCCTTTTCAGCCAATTCTATACATATTCCTATTTGGGCCTTTCTATTCATTTCTATACATTTCCTATTTGGTCCAATATTTAACCCATTAAAAGACTAAAATACCCCCACCTAATTTACTACCTCCCACCCACCAAAATATTAAACCCTACCTTACTCTTCATCCGCCTCCTTCCTTACTCATTATTCCTGCCTCTTCATTTCATCACCATCACCATCAAATCATTTCATCACCCTCATCCTTATTTTCATTTCTTGATTTTCTCATCACCATCAACATTTATCATATCAAAAATTATGAATCTCCATCCGTCTCCCTCCCTCTCTCCTCTTATCCGCCTCCTTCCCTTATATCCTTAGCATCATCAATAATCATCATCAAAAACTGATCATCGTCATCAATCATCGTCATAAACCATCGTCATAAATCATCATCGTCACCAATCATCATCAATAATCATCAACAACCCATCTCCTGCGATGTCGTCCTCAAAGAATAACGATGGGGATACGGGTTTTACGGTGAAGAAGGAGTCGTCCGATGTCCGATCTCCTGCGATGTCGTCCTCAAAAATTTTGGCAGGGATTTTTGGAGCCAAAAACAGTGGACCAGAATTTTTGGAGTCAAAAATATCTATCAACAAGACAAAATACAAAAGTCAAATAAGCTAAAAGTAAGGGTACAAAAGTAATTTAAGCATCATACCCCACTAACTTTTATACTACCTTAATCCTTGTGCCAAAATGATATGTATAGAATTGGCTGAAAAGGAGGGAGTAATATATAGGAGATAGTGTCCGTCTTAAGTAAGAGTTACCGATTATTAATTAGAGCTGATGAAAGGCGGGTCGCCCCGTTCGGCCCGCTAAGTTAGCAGGTTTGGTCATGGAGTTATAAAAATTAAACAGATAATGTATAAGAAATTAAGGCCCCTAAATTAAATGGATAGGCTTGGACAAGATAAAACTATTCATGGACAGCCCGCTAAGCCCGCTACTTATAATTTACTACACCGTATCTAAATAATGGGTTAGTTAGAGAGTCTAACTAGTGGGCTTGTTTTTTTTTTTTGAAACAGTAAATTAACAAGAAGTTTTTAATCGTCAAGTGTTTCTAAACTGTATCAATACTGGACTTTAGTAGTTGTTCAAGCACGCGTTCTTGAAGCGGATGGGTATGGATAACGAGTTAGTTAGAGGGCTAGTTATGAGTTTGTTATGCTAACTAACTACCTGTTATTGGCCTTATAAATTGGCATTGTTGTACCTTGTAATTGCTAACAGTATCAATATACGAACTCTCAGATTATTCATCATCAATCTTCATATTCAATACTTGGATTATCAATATTAATGGAGATACAAGTTTATCAAGCTTGATTTCAGTGTCAGGGAAAATGTTGATATACTGTGACACAAAGTCGGACATGTAACAGACTGTAATATTGTACCGAGTATTAATCTGTTTCCATGTCGACTATTTGACATAGGAAAGTGTGTTTGTGCCTGTGGAAGTTCATTAATCAGTACTCATGTAGTGTGTTTCCATTCATTCATTCAAAGGTGGCTCTGATTCTCTGAATTGTTACAACTTTCCATATTTGTTTGGAAATTTAAACAGCTCATAAGAATTAGAGAGTCGAAAGTATATGGTTACAAGTCTAGAAACGCGAATAGTTTACTTGCACCAATCAACATTGAAAAATCATACATTACCACACGACATACAACTTGCTATGAACAAGGAATGTAAACTAATGTACAAACACTCCAACGATAAGTTTATGACATACACACTTGGGATTATCGACTAACTTCCGAATTATCTTGAATGATAAACGAAATCAGCAAGAAACAGAAGAATAAACAGAGAAAATACAGTGATGTTTTTTCAATTTTTGATTTAGAAGATTATTCTTAATAATAGTGATTGACCCTTCTGCAAACCTTTCGAATTTCACCTTGATTTCCGGTCAATGGGGATATATTACCCATCTTAATCATGGAACTGGCAAAATGCTCAAAGAAAAGCTCATTGTTCTCAGCATATTGTTTCACTAATTGCATTGATGCATGGCTTTGAGTTAGCAAAACCTCATCCGAATTCAACAATCCGTTGTAAGCTAAGATGTTCTTGTAGTAGCCATTGTCGAACTTGAAAGGTGAGGAGATATCCAACACGAATAAGTTCTGGTCTCCTCCGGACGGTGGGCACCTTGTTCGCAACTCCGATGCATAGGCTGGGTTCAGCGTCAGGTCAGGTTTTCCATTTCCGTTTTGGTTGTACAGCCTTTGCCTGAAGCTGGTGCACCTTGCGTCACCAATTGTGTGCGCTCCTGAAGGAACAAGGTTTGTTAATTTCATCAAAAGTAGTTTATTAGGGAGTATATGTTGGAATTATGCCCCAGACCCAATCGGATCGGTAACGTTAATTACTACTGGCTTAATGTTGAACCTAGATGGTCACACACTTACGGGTTAACGTTTACACTTATGATGACTTTATATTATTATATGATAATAATTAAAGTATCTAGATGACATATTATTGTATTAATTGCTAACACAAAAGATATAATAATAAAAGGAGAAAGAGTTCCATAAGTATTAAAATAAGGAAATAAAATAAGGAGTTTATTTTATTCTTCCCTATAAATACTTGGAGTTGGTAATTGGAAACAACACAATTCATTGAGTTAGTTTTCCACCAAAAATATAGAGAGAGAAAAAAGGGTTTTTTCTCAAGGGTTCTCATATTTCCGAGTCGTCTCAAAGGTTGAGAGTGTAATTCGTACCCGGTGTGGATACACTAGAGACTTCGTACTTTCGGAGTTAATTGTTAATCCGTCTTAATTTCAGGTATGTAATTAATCCCTTTTATTTACATCAGTTTGAATGCAATAGGTCTATTAAAGGATCGTATAAATTATTATTTCCGCTGCGTATATCGATCCTTCAATTGGTATCAGAGACAATTTTGCATTTAAATTATATAAAATTGTTTTGATCGACCGACAAGAATTATTATTTGGTCGCTACGAACTGGCTTCGGGTACAAGTCTGATAATTGTTATCATGTGTGCTGTCAAATCTTTTTATGCATTGCTTGTGTCAATCAAATATGTTGATAATAAGTTTTTGTGCGCCTGACATGTATCCCCAACTTTGTATACTTGTATATTTTGTATGCATAATTGTTATCAGATGTTCCTTAGTACTTATCTAGTTGATTAAAACCATTGATAATTTGGTTATGCTCAACCGTGTCTCTCATCTGATTGGCTGCCTACTGGTTTGCACTAATTGTTAGTGCGTTTGTAGTGAACGAAACTTGTGTGTGTTTTATTTACACAATTAATTCAATGGAATTTCATACAAAGTTGTACTTTTGTTTTAGCTTTGCCTACTAATCATTATTACGTAATGATTTTTCTGAACTATTGTAAAATATGCATAGTTTTTTATACAGCAACTATGTTTTGATAGTTTATGCCCGCATATTTTCTTTATTTTCTACCGTCTGGCAAACTATTGTTCAATTGAGTTCATATTCGTGATGAATTTTTTTTAGCGTTATCGAAACCGTTTCGATGATCGTTGTGGTGTTGTCAATAATAATTGCTGATGGTTATATGAGATATGACTAATATGTATTATTGAAATTGTTTCAATAATTATTAGTGTAGTCAATAAATGTTATTGAAAAATATATGAGATATATCATTTTTGTTATTAAAATTGTTTTAATAACTAAAAACTTGACCAGTTAAAATTATTGAGTTTTGTAATTGATAAAATATACGATATTTTGTCAAAAAGACTTTTCCATCCAAGTAGTCACTAAAATTTATTTTTGTTTACAAGGTACGGCCTGACTACCAGGGGACTTGTAGTTCAGAGATAAATAATATTGTCTATTGTATATGATACGAGTGTGAAGAAAAGTTATTTAATTTTGAACTTATAGTCTGGACTACCCAGAGGGTATAAGATTAACTAATTTTCTGTCACAAGGATGGATGAACTCAACTATACTAATAGGAACGACCTGACTACCAGGGGACTATGTTGTATAGAGTATGCTCTAATTTCATATGATGAAATATTTTGGTAATGTACCAGGACTTTAATTATGTTTGAGAAACGACTTGACTACCAAGGGGCTCATGCATGTTTTAAAGTTTATTGTTTATCATTTATATAAAGTCCATGTCTTAATGATGTATGTTTTGTGTTCTTGTTTTCTGGTTTTTCCTTTTGTATCAGATTTCTCATAATGGCTAATATTACACTGCGAAGCATTCTTGATGCTAACAAACTGTCTGGTAACAATTTTGATGATTGGTACCAGAACCTGAGAATTATTCTCATGCATGAAAAGCTAATCGATGTGATCGATAAGCCCGCTATGGTAGCACCTCTAGAGGGAGAAAGTAATGCAAGTGCATTAGATGCATATGCAAAGTACTCTGAAGAGAGTACTGCTGCAAAGTGCATTATTCTGGCCTCCATGAGTCCTGAACTTCAGAGGCAATATGAAAATATGACTCTTTCACAGATCATTGCACATCTTAAGAAGATGTACGAGTTTCAGAGTAAGGCTGCTGGATATGAGATATCTAAGTCCTTAGTTAAATCTGGATCTGTGGATATGGTTAGTATCTCTTGTATGAGTACGAGGGTGATGACTGGCCAGTCAGAGGATGAATGTTTCTTTTGCAAGAAGAAAGGGCACTGGAAAAGAAATTGTCCAGAGTATAAGATAGCTCTGAAGGACAAGCAACAAGGTAAAACAATTGTGAAAAATGTTTTCATGATTTCTTTGACAACTATTGATACTACTAAATGGGTATTAGATACTGGTAGTAGCTTTAACATTTGCAATATGTTGCAAGGTTTAAGGATCAATAGATGGTTAAAGAAGGGAGAGGTCAACCTGCAAGTTGGGAATGGAGCAAATGTTGCTGCCCTAGCTGTAGGAACCGTCTTTCTTAGAATGCCTAATGGCAAGACCTTAACTTTAGAAGATTGTTATTATGTTCCTAAGTTTGTTTCGAACATTGTTTCCATCTCGTCTTTGGACAAGTGTGGATTCAGAACAATTTTCTATAATAATCAATGCTCTATTTATCATGGTGATGATTTATATGTGAATGGTTATTTGCAATTTGGTCTTTATGTTTTACCTGAGCTAGTGATTTGTCCTATTATGACTGTTTCTGGCCAAAAGAGGAAGAGAAATAATCAAGGGAATCAAACTTACCTTTGGCATTGTAGGCTTGGTCACATTGGTGAGAAAAGAGTAAACAAGTTGCATCGTGAAGGGTGCCTTGGTCAATATGATTATGAATCATATGACACTTGTGAATCTTGTCTCCTAGGAAAGTTGACCAAATCCCCTTTTACTGGAACTGGAGAAAAGGCTAGTGAGCTTTTAGGACTCATACATTCTGATGTATGTGGTCCAATGAAAGTTCAAGCTAAAGGTGGATATTCTTACTTTATAACTTTCACTGATGATATGTCAAGATTTGGATTTGTTTATCTAATGAAACATAAGTCAGAATCCTTTGAAATGTTCAAAAGATTTCGCAGTGAAGTTGAAAAACAAACTGGTAAGAATATAAAGGCACTGAGATCTGACCGTGGAGGTGAGTATCTCAGTGATGAGTTCATTGATTATTTAAGACAAGATGGGATCTTGTCACAGTGGACTTCTCCTGGAACGCCACAACATAATGGTGTTTCAGAAAGGAGAAATCGAACCTTATTAGATATGGTGAGATCCATGATGGGGTTCACTGATCTTCCTATTTTCCTATGGGGATACGCTTTGGAAGCTGCTGCGTACATATTAAATAAAGTTCCCACTAAGGCAGTCACTAAAACACCATATGAGATATGGAAAGGACGTAAGCCTAACCTTAAGCATTTGAGGATTTGGGGTTGTCCAGCTTATGTTAAGCGACTGCAATCAGATAAGCTTGAAGCTAAATCTGACAAATGTAGATTTGTTGGTTATCCCAAGGAGACTATGGGATACTATTTCTATCACCCTTCTGAACACAAAGTGTTTGTGGCCAGAAATGCAACCTTTTTAGAAAAGGAATTCCTTAAAGAAGGAAGTCATGGTGTAGAAATAGATCTTGATGAGATCAAAGATACCAATGAGTCAACAGTAACTCAGGAGCATGAGATGCCAAATGAGCAACCTTTATTTGATGTTTTAAAGTTGCCATCAACAGGTCAGACCTCAAATGTTGAGGAAAATCAGTTGATTAATGAATCAACCGTGGAACCTGAGCAACCAGAAAATCAAATAGTACATGAGCCTCTAAGAAGGTCGGTTAGGGAAAGTCGTGCACCAGATAGATTAAATCTATTAGTGCAAGATGATGAGGCTAATCATATTGATGATATAACTCACATTGATGATGATCCCAGATGCTTCAAAGAGGCTATGGCAAGTCCAGATCATGAGAAATGGCTAAAGGCTATGGAATCCGAGATGGAGTCTATGAAAATCAACAAAGTGTGGACTTTGGTTGATAACTCTAAAGACTTAAAACCCATTGGATGCAAATGGGTGTTTAAGAAAAAGATTGGAGCAGACGGTAAGGTTGAGACCTATAAAGCCCGTCTTGTTGCCAAGGGGTATAATCAAAAGGAAGGTATTGATTATGAAGAAACGTTCTCCCCTGTGGCAATGCTCAAATCTATTCGGATTCTGCTTGCTATAGCTGCATACTATGATTATGAGATATGGCAAATGGATGTGAAAACAGCTTTCCTCAATGGGGAGTTAAAGGAAGATGTCTATATGACTCAACCTGAAGGTTTCACATTGCCATCTTCTAATGATAAAGTATGTAAGCTTCAACGATCTATTTATGGATTAAAGCAAGCTTCTCGTAGTTGGAATATCCGTTTTCACACGACAATTGAAAAGTTCAATTTTGTGCGATGTGAGGAGGAGCCATGTGTGTACAAGAAGGTTAGTGGGAGCATTATCATTTTCTTAGTATTATATGTTGATGACATTTTACTAATGGGAAATGATGTACCAACCATGCAAGAGACAAAGGCTTGGCTATCTAAACAGTTCTCTATGAAAGATTTGGGAGAAGCAACTTATATTCTTGGAATAAAGATCTATAGAGATAGATCAAGGAAGTTGCTTGGACTCTCCCAGTCTATGTACATTGATACAATTTTAAAGAGGTATCACATGGAAAATTCCAAAAAGGGCTATTTACCAATAGGCTCTGGAATTTCTCTATCTAGAAAGGATTGTCCTAAGACTCTAGAAGAGAGGGAACGCATGAGCAAAGTCCCATATGCAAGTGCAGTGGGAGCTCTCATGTATACCATGACATGTACAAGGCCTGATGTTGCTTACGCGCTAGGAGTAGCGAGTAGGTACCAAGGGAATCCAGGCGAGGAACATTGGAAAGTGGTGAAATCCATCCTTAAGTACTTGAGAAGGACTAAGGACCAATTCCTCATTTATGGAGACAATGATCTTAATTGTTTGGGTTATACTGATGCTAGTTTTGCATCAGACAAGGATGATAGCAAGTCTACCTCTGGTTTTGTTTTCACTTTGAATGGTGGAGCAGTGAGTTGGAAGAGTTCCAAACAAGCCACAGTTGCAGATTCAGTAACTGAAGCAGAGTATATAGCTGCATGTGATGCTGCTAAGGAAGCGTTTGGATTAAAAAGTTCTTAACTGAACTTGGTGTAGGTCCTTCAGTGAAGGAAGCTATTCCTTTAATGTGTGACAATACCGGGGCTATTGCACAGGCCAAAGAGCCAAGGTCACACCAACGATCTAAGCATGTTCTGCGAAAGTTTCATCTGATTAGAGAAATTATTGAACGTGGAGATGTTCAAGTACAAAAGGTAGAAGGAAACGAAAATCCGCAGATCCCTTCACGAAGGCGCTTGGATCAAAAGATTTTGATAAGCATAAGTGGAGTATTGGATTAAAGTTCATGAGTGATTGGCTCTAGGTCAAGTGGGAGATGATTTTTGAAATTATGCTCTAGACCCAATCGTTATGTAACATGTTTTAAACACATTTCATATTGTTTTATTTATTATTAATTGATATTAATAAAATGGCATTGTTTTTTTATCATATTGTGTTTGAGAACCATATGTGATAAGTCCTTGATTTAACTGTATGCTTGACATTATAATGGAGATTATAATAATGAGAGTCAAGCATTAGAGGGTTTGATCAAAATAAGTTCTTGGTCCAAGGGTTATCAAAAGGGGCTTTGATAATCCAGATGGACTAATATATGTACAACTTTATTCATTGGATGAATATAATGGATCTCATTCATTATGTTGTATGTATAGGTGACCATATAGAGATATGATCATCGAACTGACCGAAAGGAGGTTTCCCAATGGTTGTTTTACCTATTAACTGTCAATGTGGAAATTCTCATAAGGAGTGAATGTAATTCTTTTTCCTTTGACCTGAGTTCACCATTGTAATTAATAGAATACTTGTTATACTTTGATGCCTGACAACTAGTGTGTAAAAATACTAGTTGAACGGTTATTGGGTTTAATTGAGTACCTATGAAGTTAGTGGTGAGTCGGATGGAATCCATCAACTCGAGGTAACGAGTTTGAACTCTATGTTGTCATTAATCTTATTGGTTGTATCAAGACCTTGGCCAAGGCAAATGAATGTTTCAAGAAATGTGTTTCTTGAAGTCGATTCGCCAACCATAGTGATTGACATGGAACATAGTGGTTATCTAACAGGGTTTGACAGTTTTTAACCATACCCTAGGATGATCCGGAGTTGGAAAGATGGAAGGAAATTATACATTACCCTTAACCAGGTTCGTCTTCATCGGATGTTGATATTCACATTATCCAGTCGTTGAGGAGTGTTGTTAGACGCCAACCTCGATTAGTAATTAAGACGATTGACTCTGGGTCAAGTGGGAGATTGTTGGAATTATGCCCCAGACCCAATCGGATCGGTAACGTTAATTACTACTGGCTTAATGTTGAACCTAGATGGTCACACACTTACGGGTTAACGTTTACACTTATGATGACTTTATATTATTATATGATAATAATTAAAGTATCTAGATGACATATTATTGTATTAATTGCTAACACAAAAGATATAATAATAAAAGGAGAAAGAGTTCCATAAGTATTAAAATAAGGAAATAAAATAAGGAGTTTATTTTATTCTTCCCTATAAATACTTGGAGTTGGTAATTGGAAACAACACAATTCATTGAGTTAGTTTTCCACCAAAAATATAGAGAGAGAAAAAAGGGTTTTTTCTCAAGGGTTCTCATATTTCCGAGTCGTCTCAAAGGTTGAGAGTGTAATTCGTACCCGGTGTGGATACACTAGAGACTTCGTACTTTCGGAGTTAATTGTTAATCCGTCTTAATTTCAGGTATGTAATTAATCCCTTTTATTTACATCAGTTTGAATGCAATAGGTCTATTAAAGGATCGTATAAATTATTATTTCCGCTGCGTATATCGATCCTTCAGTATATTTTTCTGAAAATATATGAGAATCGTCTTGTTCAGCATGAATTTGGGGAAACCAATAAAAGAGCGAGACCTTATCGGTTCCCTTTAACTGAATATACCTGAAAGGGCAACGAGGTCGATTAGGTCTAGCCCAACAGCATTAAACTTGCCAAGAATTTGTGGGAACGTAAAATTAGGTGCAGGAATGTTATTGTTTGAGCCACTCAAACTTGCTCCAAGAGAATCCCTTCGTCCTAAAGGTACTTCCCAATATGGACCGCCTGCCTGCAAATTAAATATTACCCGCTTTTGATTTAGCCAAACACAAAATGAAGTAATTCAGGAGCGATACTCATGAGTCATGACATATATGACAGCATTACAACTTCTAATAGTCCGCTAAATTCATAATCGTATGCATGGCAGCTAAAAAATGCTTACAAGGACAGTTGAATCTCTAGCAGCAAGAGCGAGTATATCTGCACATGAGACAGTGAGAGGGCAAGCTTCTTCCAGTGCGACCTTTATCTCGTCAAGGACCTCAAACCCACGAACCGAGTCCCTATTTGGGTTCGACCTCTTCTCTGACAGAAACACTCCACTGTTATCTAACAGCAATGATGCGTCACATCCCTGCATATTAAATTTAAAATATCAGAAACAGAAACTGTCGTCTCTGTTAAAAGCAAATATACAAACAAACTAAATACCTGGACAAAGCAATCATGAAAGAGGAGCCTAACTAAGGAAGCCGCCATTCGAGGATCCCTAGCAATCGCTTTCGCGACAACCAACTTGACTATCTCTTGGGCATGAGGGCAAGATTGGTCGTAAAACTGAGGGTAAAGATAAGCACCTTGTGTTTTATAAGAGAAGCATAGAGGAGCAAGAGCTAGGAGTGCAAATACAATAAACAAGTAGCTCTTTGACTCACCCATGATGTTTAGATATAAATGATCAGACTAATGAGTAATGATAGTGTTAACACAAATTAATCGTACTTAAACTTTGATTGTGTGATGTTTTGTGTGTTATGTTGACATTGAGACAGAGGAATTTATAGGAGTCAATAGATGGAGGGTTAGTTACAAGTAAGGGAAATATATACATTTTGAAAAGAGGAAGTGGAGTTGGTCAACCAAGTCCTCATCGTAAGCTGCTAACTACTACTCAATTATCATTATTAGCTGTTCAATTATGCAGTTTCATGCAAAATTGTGCAAGTACTAATTTCTACTCCCACAATCCCAGTCAATTGTTATCCTTTTATTTTGGTACAAAGACCAAAAAAATGCTAAGGACTATTTATGATTCCACTTATTGGATAACAAGTGGACAATAGTCCAATTGGATGATCAAATTACTCCTAAAAGCTCTTCCTAAAATAGAATGGACAACAATTCACTAAGACACAAAAAAAAGAAATATGACAACAATTGACCAGGGCGGAGAAAATATAATTTATAAGTAGTCTTATCAACATAATTTTGATGTATAACATGTAGACCTGTCAAACGGGTTGGGGTCGGGTCCCGGGTCGGGTCAGAATACGGATAGAGTTGAATACGGGTCGGATCCTACATGCCACGGGTCCGGTTAGGGTCAGGATACAGGTAAGGAAGTAGCCTCTAATGCCTTTTTTTCGACTTTTTTTTATAAAAAAACTATATATTTTTAAAAATCTGACATATTTAAAATTAATATTTTATAACCAAATTTAATGTTTACATTAATTAATTATATTGAAATAATTATAAAAAATAAAGTTTTTTAAACAATTATTTTATTGTAAAGTGTATAAGCACATGTTCTTTTGGACAGAATTTTGCTGAATTTTTCTGAACTGAACTTATAAGTAGGGCTGAGCAAAACCGGTTATCCGCTCCGGTTTTCAGCCAAACCGGAGCGGATAACCGGTTTTAAAAATCTTTTTTTTTGTTGCAAAAACCGGATCCGAACCAGTTTTTTTCGGTTAACCGGTTTTTTTAAAATTTTAAAACCGAAACCAAAAACCGGTTTATCCGCACCGGTTTCATAATCGGTTTTCATCTTTCTAGATAATAACCCTATTTCAGTTCGACTTTTTTATTGATTTGTTGACTTACTATTTTACTGATTTCTGGAAACTTGAAAAATGAAATAGGGATTTGGGATTTTTTTTTTGTTTGGACCGATTGTTTGCTTGAAAAATTGAGTATTTTCTTCTTCTTTTTTCTACAAAAAACCGGTTCATAAACCGGTATCCGGTTTGAATTTTCTATGACCTGAATCTGCTTCGGTTTTTCATTAACCGAACTGAAAAAAAACCGAAAATCCGGAATCATTTTTCGGTTTTCGGTTAAAAATTTTGGTTCGGACTTTTTTGCTCAGCCCTACTTATAAGAGCTAAACTTTTCTAAACTTATAAGAGCTGAACTTATAAGATCTGAACTTGTCTAAACTTAACTTATATGATATGAAGTTAACTTAAATTAATTTAACTTAACTTTATTAATATTATTACTACACTTTTTAAAGATATTACTAACAAAACAAATACGGAAAATTCACGTGATACCCCTAAACTTTGACATTTTGCACATGGTAGCCTGTATTTTAAGTTTGTGCACATGTCACCATTCACGTTTTATTTTTATGCACAACATGTCCTTTCGTCGCTTTAAAAAATTGCAATTGAGCATAACCCTTACACCGGAATTGGGATTTCGCCAATTTTTTGTCCTAAAAACATTTTCTTACCATAATCTACGATTTGAGGGAAAAAAATTGCCGACTAACATTTTCTAGGAATTTTTTCTCACAAAACCTAAAATCGTCCATTATTCCGCTTAAATTTCCGAATGACCATTTTTTGTTTGATGAAATTATAGATCTCGAAGAGTTAATCAATTTAAAATTTTGTTTTGGCAAATTCTGATTTTTGGTTTACGATTTATGCTCATTTGAATATTTTAAGAACGATAAAAAGAGCGTGTCATACTTGAAAATGAAACCTCAAGGTTACCATGTGCACAAAATAAAAAAAATATATACCACGTGCCAAATGACAAAGTTTAGGGGTACCACGTGTGTGACAACCCTCGCGATAGCGAAAATAAAAGATAACAAGCATGCGATTATATAGCGGAAAATACAATATTTTTGAAACTTTTTAAATGCCAAGAGGAAAATACGAGGAATGTCAAATAAATAAAAGCCAAAGTACGATACACTATAAGGAGACATAGTCTCTCAAAACGTGGTTAAAGCATAAATAAAGTTTAGCGAACTAGCTAAAAACGTCAAGGGGTGAATCGTCAAAGGCCAACGCCCACTAGCTCACACACGAACCCAAAAAGCAAGTAAAGATCCAACCATGCAACATGTACATTCATAAAATATGAACGCCACAGTCAGTGGGGAGTAACTTCGGGTTCTCCCAGCCATATCACAAGTAAACATACATAAACGACAATTAAACATGTGGAAACGTATATACAAGTAAATCATGTGAAGTACAAACATGCATTTCAAGAAAACATGATACAAGTGGGGGAAATACTAAACGATAAGCACCATGATATGAACCGACTCGGGAATGACACCCTTAGGCAACTATATACACAATAGGGCTTGCATCTCACCGTTAGTGGCATATACTTGATAAGGTAGAGACTCGACATACAAACCAATTCAAGGTATCCAACGGTCACAAGTAATCAAACATATACTCTCATGCTTAATGACATGCACTAGCACCATGTACATAGCAAGTATGATCAAAACACGTCCACGGGATAAACATTTCCCTGAACCATACACGATAAACATTTCGTATATGAAAGACTTATTTCCTCCCGGTAGGACGACGATAATAATACGGTCCTAGTCTAAACCTGGCTAGACTCTCAAAATGAACATGTTCCGATTCGACATGTGATAAACATTTCGCATCCAAGACTCGGTCAAACACAGAAGCCGAGTACCCCAAATTCGGTCAAACTACTCGAAAGAGGCGGAAAGAGTACAAGAATCATAGACAAGCGGTACGCTACATGAAATGACACCACCTTGCAAGGATACAACATTTGACGGCCGGGTCGATCAACGCATTGCGTTCACCTCCAAACAACGTCGTCATATCCCCACTAACAAATGGATACGAGCATCAAGGATACACCCTATCGCTCCGACATTCCAGTTTAACGAGGATAAGGGTGTAGCCTGAGAATGAGATATCAAGCACTCAACACGTAGTGCTCACATCAATACATAAAGTGAAACCGAATCAAAAGGGGACATACCAAAAACCGTCACAAAACATGTAATATAAGCATGTGAGATATCATATATTCTAAACAAGAATATTTAATGTTATTACGTAAGTTTATAAGATAAACAAACCATACAAACTATTACATGAGAAGGCATGTGGAAAAGAAAGGGAGAAAAGAACACAGGAGGTGCCAGCCGGTCAGGTGGACCGGCTGCCGGGTACCCGGCTGGTACCTCAGCAACACAAAACAACCACCTAAATTTACAGGGGATCCCCAGTTGGTGGGTGTGACCGGCTGCCGACTACCCGGCTAGGGTCATAAACCAAATTGGGAAAAGTGAAGAAGTGGGGAAGGGGTGAGTTCCAGCCGGTCCCACCAGCTGCCGGCTGGGACTCGCGGTCTAAAAAAAATCAACTAAACTAACACAGGTGTCCCAGCCGGTTGGTGGACCGGCGGCCGGTCGACCGGCTAGGACTTACGCAACATCAAAATCCTCAAAATTGTCCAATTCACATCAAGAGGTTCCCAGCCGGTTGGGGTGACCGGCGGCCGGTCGGCCGGCTGGGACACACATACACGAAAACAACTTCAACAACAACCAAAACTAAAACTCCATTGTTACCCATTCAATTCCAACAACATTTACCAACATCAAACCATATTTAATGCATCTTAATCATCACTAATCATTGGTTAAAATTAATTAAGGCAAAACAAGGCACATTTATTGCCCAACTCAAGTTCCAACATGGTAAATAAGCATAATTAACAACTTGAATATATCTTGGCATATGATTAGTGAAAGATAAGCATAGAGGATGAATTCACACCTACGGAAGAGCAACTAACACATTTCCTCATGAAACTAAGGCAAAAATTGCATCTTTCCATAATTAAAACTACAATTAAAACATTAAAGCACATATTGATATCAAGTAACCCTTCACCGTTACCTTTTTGCGTCTTCACTTGTCTTTTAACTCTTCCTCCACTAGATAGTAGTCCTTGTCGGGATCTTGAAGGTCTCCTCCTACAATTTCATATAAAAAGATGACTATTTCACCTTGAGAAAAAGATGAGAAAACGAAAGTGACAATGACGGGATTTTTATTACCTTAAAATAAAGAGAAGAAGAATTGAAGAAGAACTAGCCAAGAATTAGCGAATTTGAGTAAGAAATGAGTGGAGTATGGGAAGCTTTGTGTTGTTCAACAATGGTGAGAGTATGGAGGTTAGGATTTTGTTGTCTTTTTGTGTGAAGGAGGGATACGTTTGGTGAAAAGTTAAGTGGAAAAATGAGTGTGGGTTGGTCTAGGTTGAGTGACTAGAGAATGGAAAAAGGCCCAACATGTGACACAAGGCGTAACTCATATGAAATTCCGAGTATAGTCCGATTATGGACTCGTATTTGCTAGACTAGACACGGAAAGCTAAGTTCTATTCTAAATCTAAAATTAAGCTAACTAATATTAATATAATATTATTAAATCGCGACGGCTAATATTACTGGTGTTACAATCACCCCACCTTTTAAAAAGTTTCGTCCTCGAAACTTGAGCGAAAGAAGGATACCTTAATCGAATAGGCTTGGATGTTTAGCACGCATGGTAGCTTCGGGTTCCCACGTCTCTTCTTCAACATTACCACATCTCCACAAAACCTTCACTAAAGGCACCACCTTGCTTCTCAACTTTTTGTCTTTGCGATCAAGAATGCGGATTGACTTCTCTTCAAAGGATAAATTCGGTTTCAGGTCGAGAATTTCGGCTTGAAGAACATGGGTCAGGTCACTAATGTACTTCCTCAATTGTGAAACATGGAAGACATCATGAACTTTGCCCAAATTCGGGGGCAAATCCAACTTATATGCTACGACACCAATTCTTTTCACAATTTCAAAGGGTCCAATGTATTTCGGGCTCAATTTACCCTTTACACCAAACCTCTTAACACCCTTCATCGGAGATACCTTCAAGAACACTTTATCTCCAACTTCAAACTCCAACGGTCTTCTTCGGACATCGGCATAGGATTTCTGTCGGTCTTGAGCAGCTTTCATCTTATCACGGATGACCTTCACATGATCAATGGTCTCAGCAAGGACATCGGGACCTAGATCACGGACATCACTCAGTTGATCCCAAGAAATGGGCTTCGGCATTTCCTTCCATAGAGAGCTTCGTAGGGAGCCATCTTGATCGAGGCATGGTAGTTATTGTTGTAAGAAAACTCCACCAGAGGTAGACTCTTTTCCCAGCTAGATTGGAAGTTGAGGGCACAAGCTCTAACTAAATCCTCCAAAGTCTGAATAGTCTGAATATTCCTCTCAATTTGACCATCAGTAGCGGCATGGAAAGCGGTACTCATCAACAACTTAGTACCCAAGGCTTCTTGTAAAGCCTTCCAAAATCTCGAACAAAACCTCGGGTCTCGGTCGAATATGATCTCCTTGGGAACACCATGGTATATGACGATCTCATCAACATAGGCTTTGGCTAGTCGATCTAAGCTCCAAGTCTCCTTGATTGGAATGAATCTGGCACTCTTGGTCAAACGGTCAACGATAACCCATACGACATCTTTACTTCCAACGGTTCTTGGCAAAGCCATGACGAAATCCATAGAAATAGATTCTCACTTCCATAGTGGAATATCCAAAGGTTGTAGCAATCCACCGGGTCTCTTGTGTTCGATCTTCACTTGTTGGCAAGTAAGGCATCTTCCAACATAGGACACGACATCACCTTTAAAATTCGGCCACCAAAATTGTAGCTTCAAGTCTTTATACATCTTATCACCTCCGGGGTGGATAGATTAGGGAGAAAGGTGAGCTTCATCAAGAATTCGCTTCCTCAAGTCAAGAGCATTAGGCACGAAAATCGGTCATGGAGTCGAAGGACACCTTTGTCATCAATCTTGAAGTCTTTGTATTTAACTTCCAGAAGCTTGGCTTGAATGGACTTGTAGGTAGCATCATCAACTTGGCTTTCGCGGATCTCGCGGAGAAGAACGGGTTCGGCTACCATGGCACCAACATAATCAAACCCTTGCTCCACGAACTCCAACTTCAACTTTCGAAACTCGGCACAAAGATCATCGGGTAGCATCCGAATAACATTCAAGGTATGAGGAGATTTCCCACTAAGAGCATCGGCAACAACATTGGCCTTCCCTTCATGATATAACAACTCAAAATCATAGTCGTTCACCAATTCCAACCATCTTCTTTGTCTCATATTCAACTCATTTTGAGTAAGTATGTACTTCAAACTCTTGTGATCAGTGTAGATGCGACAGTGAACCCCAATAAGATAGTGCCTCCACACCTTCAATGCATGAACAACGGCGGCTAACTCAAGATCATGAGTAGGGTAGTTCACTTCATGAACTCTCAATTGTCTCGAGAAATAAGCAACCACCTTCCAATTTTTCATAAGCACACAACCCAATCCCAACTTGGAAGCATCACAATAGACATCAAAGTCTACACCATCTTCAGGTAAAGTCAACACTGGAGCGATAGTCAACCTTTTCTTCAGTTCTTGAAAAGCGGCTTCACAAGCTTCATTTCAAACGAATTTGGTCTCTTTCTTCAACAATTAAGTCATCGGTCTTGCAAGCTTTGAGAAATCTTTGACAAATCGGCGGTAGTAACCTGCTAAACCAAGGAAACTTCGGACTTCACTAACGTCAGTTGGACTCTTCCAATCAACCACGACTTCAATCTTAGAAGGGTATACCATCAAACCTTCTTTGGAAATTATATGTCCAAGAAAGGACGCCTTAGGTAACCAAAATTCACACTTGGAAAATTTGGCAAACCACCTTCGCGACGAAGGACACTCAAAATAGTCCTAAGATGATTAGCTTGCTCTCCTTCGGTCTTGGAGAAAACAAGAATGTCGTCGATGAAAACCACTACACACTTGTCAAGATACTCACTAAAGGTGTGGTTTATTTGATCCATGAAAATAGCGGGAGCATTAGTCAAACCAAATGGCATCACCTTGAACTCAAAGTGACCATATCTTGTACTAAAAGCGGTCTTCGGGATGTCGGCATCACGAACGGGAATTTGATGGTATCCGGATCTCAAATCAATCTTGGAAAAGGTAGAAGCACCCTTTAGTTGATCAAACAAATCTTCAATTCTTGGCAAAGGATACTTGTTCTTAATTGTAACTCGGTTCAACTCACGGTAGTCAATGCAAAATCTCATAGAACCATCCTTCTTCTTCGCAAAGAGAACGGGAGCACCCCAAGGTGAGGCACTCGGTCGAATGAAACCCTTTTCTATCATCTAATCAAGTTGCTTCCTTAGCTCCTTCAACTCGGTTGGAGCCATACGGTATGGAGCTTTAGCTATGGGTCCGGTTCCGGGCATAAGGTCAATTGAAACCTCCACATCACGCTCGGGAGGGATCCCGGGCAAGTCTTCGAGGAATACATCAACAAAGTCACGTACTATAGGTAAATCTTCAATATTGGGCAAGGAGGTAGATGTAGAAGTCACGACACACAAGAATTCTTGGTGACCCTTTCTTATCATACTCACCAATTTCATTGCGGAAACCAATTGCACACCCATTCGGGAATGAGATCCCTTATAGGTTGTTCTGACTCCTAAAGGACTCTTAAGGTAGATCTTTTGATCTCTACACTCGAATCTAGCATGGTACAAAGCTAGCCAATCCATACCTAGGATTACATCAAACTCTCATAAAGGAAACTTAAAGAGATTAGCAGGAAAGATGGTCCCCGCAATAGAGATATGGACATTAGGGTAACTGGTAGAGCATGAGATAATTTCTCCGAATGGTAAGGATATGCGGGTATCCTCACTAGAAGTAGGCTCGATAGCTAACTTATCGACATAAGTTGAAGACACAGAAGACATAGATGCGCCGGTATCAAATAAAATAAGGCACGGTTGTTCTAAGTTTGAGAATATACCCGTAATTATCTCCGGATGAGCATCGGCTTCAGCTCGGCTTAGAACATAGATATATCCCTTGGGCTTGGCTCTTGGAGTGGGCAACTTCCGATTGGGGAAATCATCATAACGGTGACCAGTCTTCTTGCAAAAGTAGCAAGTGAAAGGTCGGTTGAAGCATCCAACAATGGGGTGGTGTGGTTGTCTACAACGGTTGCAAAGGTGACCTTGAGCTTGGACTCGAGCATTAGCATGAACGTGAGGGGGAGCATAGGGCCTAAGAGCCACATTATAAGTAGCTTGGGGCAAGAAAGGTGTGAGAGCCCTTGCTTGCATTTGAAGGAGTGTTAAACGTCCGCTTGTTAGTATAGGCATTGGAAGATGAGGGAGTAAACGACCTTTTGCCATAGAAGTTTGGCCTAGGCGAGAAGGAAGGAGAGGGATTCTTCATCTTTGCTTCATCTTTGATGGCCTTCATGGAATTCTCGGCCCAAAGTGCATCATTATACAACTCTCCAAAAGAGGTGGAATTCCTTCTTACTTTGCTTTGGAGCAAAGAACTAAGCTTATTACGATAGTAAAAAGCTCGGTTTTCATCATCCTTAATGAGTCTTGGTGCAAAGTGAGCAAGCTTGTTGAATTAGGTGGTGAAGTCTTGAACCGACAAGTCACCTTGTTTGAAATCGATGAATTCTTTGGGTCTTTGTTGTTTGAGTTCTTTGGGGTAGAATCGGTCTTCAACAAGAGTCTTGAAGCGTTCCCAATTGAAATTGACTTCAAGAGTAGCGGTAGGACTAGTAATTGACCACCAGTTGTCGGCCTCTCTCACAAGAAAATGCTTGGCAATCCTTACTTTTTCTTCCTCTCGGACTTGATACAAGTCGAATTGCTTCTTCATCTCCTGAAACCACTCTGAGAGCTCGGTAGGGTCCGGTTCTCCACCATAAGGCTTGGTCTTGCTCCTAGCAATTTGACTAGCCACCCAAGCATAGCCTCCTTGGTGATGGTCTTCTCTAGGAGGAGGGGCTTGGTTAGAATGAGCATGGGCCGCATCTTGTTGATTCCTTAGGATTTGAGTGAGAGCCTCCAAAATGACATTCTCTACGAGTCGGGGTCTAACCATGTTTATAAGACACAAAAACAAACAAGGTTAATCCGAACACTTAGCACAATCATAGAGACTACCAAGTAAAGTCCTTAATTTCTACCCATCTCTAATTCATTATTTCAAGGTCAAGTTATAATTTAGGTTTAGGGTTCACGGGTGTGCGTCGGGAGCGTCATAGGCTCTGATACCAACTTTGACAACCCTCGCGATAGCGGAACTATAATATAACAAGTATGCGATTATATAGCGGAAAATACGATATTTTTGAAACGTTTTACATGCGACGAGGAAAATACGAGGAGTGTCAAATAAATACAAACCAAAGTACGATATACTACAAGGAGATATAGTCTCTCAAAAACTGGTGAAAGCATAAATAAAGTCTAGCGAACTAGCTAAAAACGTCAAGGGGTGAATCGTCAAAGGCCAACGCCCGCTAGCTCACACACGAACCCAAAAAGCAAGTAAAGATCTAATCATGCAACCTGTACATTCATAAAATATGAACGCCACATTCAGTGGGGAGTAACTCTGGGTTCTCCTAGCCATATCACAAGTAAACATACATAAACGACAATTAAACATGTGGAAACGTATATACAAGTGAATCATGTGAAGTACAAACATGCATTTCAAGATACCATGATATAAGTGGGTGAAATACTAAACGATAAGCACCATGATATGAAACGACTCGGGAATGACACCCTTAGGCAACTATATACACACTAGGGCTTGCATCTCACTGTCAGTGGAATATACTTGATAAGGTAGAGACTCGACATACAAACCAATTCAAGGTATCCAACGGTCACAAGTAATCAAACATATACTCTCATGCTTAATGACACGCACTAGCACCATGTACATAACAAGTATGATCAAAACACGTCCACGGGATAATCATTTCCCTGAACCATACACGATAAACATTTCGTATATGAAAGACTTATTTCCTCCCGGTAGGTCTAAACCTGACGAGAGTCTCGGAATGAACATGTTCCGATTCGACATGCGATAAACATTTCGCATCCAAGACTCGGTCAAACACAGAAGCCGAGTACCCCAAATTCGGTCAAACTACTTCGGTCAAACTACTCGAAAGAGGCGGAAAGAGTACAAGAATCATAGACAAGCGGTACGCTACATGAAATGACACCACCTTGCAAGGATACGACATTTGACGGCCGGGTCGATCAACGCATTGCGTTCAACTCTCAACAACGTCGTCATATCCTCACTAACAAATGGATACGAGCATCAAAGATACACCCCATCGCTCCGACATTCCAGTCAAACAAAGATAAGGGTGTAGCCTGGGAATGAGATATCAAGCACTCAACATGTAGTGCTCACATCAATACATAAAGTGAAACCGAATCAAAAGGGGACATACCAAAAACCCGTCACAAAACATGTGATATAAGTATGTGAGATATCATATATTCTAAACAAGAATATTTAATGTTATCACGCAAGTTTATAAGATAAACAAACCATACAAACTATTACATGAGAAGGCATGTGGAAAAGAAAGGGAGAAAAAAACACAGGGGGTGCCAGCCGGTCAGGTGGACCGGCTGCCGGGTACCCGGCTGGTACCTCAGCAATACAAAACAATCACTTAAATTTACAGGGGATCCCCAGCAGGTGGGTGTGACCGGCTGCCGGCTACCCGGCTGGGGTCATAAGCCAAATTGGGAAAAGTGAAGAAATGGGGAAGGGGTGAGTTCCTGCCGGTGGGACCGGCTGCCGGGTGGCCGCCTGCCGGGTGGCTGGCTGGGACTCACAGTCTAAAAAAAATCAACCAAACTAACACAGGTGTGCCCAGCCGGTTGGTGGACCGGCGGCCGGTCGACCGGCTGGGACTCACGCAACATCAAAATCCACAAAATTGTCCAATTCACATCAGGAGGTTCCCAGCCGGTTGGGGTGACCGGCGGCCGTTCGGCCGGCTGGGACACATATACACGAAAACAACTCAACAAAAACAAAAAAAAAACTCCATTGTTACCCATTCAATTCCAACAACATTTACCAACATCAAACCATATTTAATGCATCTTAATCATCACCAATCATTGGGTAAAATTAATTAAGGCAAAACAAGGCACATTTATTGCCCAACTCAAGTTCCAACGTGGTAAATAAGCATAATTAACAACTTGAATATATCTTAGCATAAGATTAGTGAAAGATAAGCATAGAGGATGAATTCACACATACGGAAGATCAACTAACACATTTCCTCATGAAATTAAGGCAAAGATTACATCTTTCCATAATTAAAACTACAATTAAAACATTAAACACATATTGATATCGAGTAACCCTTCACCGTTACCTTTTTGCGTCTTCACTCATCTTCTAACTCTTCCTCCACTAGATAGTAGTCCTTGTCGGGATATTGAAGATCTCCTCCTACAATTTCATATAAAAAAATGACTATTTCACCTTGAGAAAAAGATGAGAAAACGAAAGTGACAAAGACAAGATTTTTATTACCTTAAAAGAAAGAGAAGAAGAAAAGAAGAAGAACTAGCCAAGAATTAGCGAATTTGAGTAAGAAATGAGTGGTGTATGGGAAGCTTTGTGTTGTTCAACAATGGTGAGAGTATGGAGGTTAGGGTTTTGGTGTGTTTTTGTGAGGTTGAAGGAGGGATATGTTTGCTAAAACGTTAAGTGGAAAAATGAGTTTGGGTTGGTCTAGGTTGAGTGAGTAGAGAATGGAAAAAGGCCCAACATGTGACACAAGGTGTAACTCACATGAAATTCCGAGCCGAGTCCGATTACGGACTCAGATTAGCTAGACTAGACACGGAAAGCTAAGTTCTATTCTAAATTAAAATTTAAGCTCACTAATATTAATATAATATTATTAAATCGCGACGGCTAATATTACGGATGTTGTAACGTGAATTTTCCGAACAATATATATGGTGTAAAATACAAAATAAGATAATAAAATTTTGTCTTTATATGTATATTGTGTTACATTTATTACAACTTTTTATGTAATCATCTATTTTCATTTAATCTTTTTCCTCTTCTCTTTCTTATTGATCTTCATTTTTCTTGCCAAATATTTGTCCTAATAAATATAGTTGTACATATAACTCAAAGATTAGTGTTATTTACAAAATTCTAAGATGCTAACTATAAAATGACCATCAATTTAACTTGAAGGCATAATAAATAAATGGTATATAACTAGATAATTTAACAATTAATAACGTGAAACAGTCTCACAATGTGAGACAATTCTAATATATGAAAAGATAACTCTTATATTAGTATTAAATGAATAGCTTATTTCACATATCAAAGTGAATCGTCTTACAGGATTGTCTTATTTTATGAATCATGTTAATCTTAATTAATAAGTTGTTAACAAGTCTAACATAAATAATATACTATAAGTTAAGTTAAAGTTGTTGAACTTTTCTAAACGGAACTTATAGGAGCTGAACTAAACTGAACTTAATTTTGCTGAACTTTTATGAACTGAACTTATAGGAGATGAACTGAACTTAATGGGGGTGCATTTAAGTCCAAAAGAATAGGGCCTAAAAGTTATAGAAAATTGATTATTTGCTTTTATTTGTAATTTTATGTAATAAAAATAATAATTTGTTAACCATTTTACAAATATAACATATAAATATTAATATTTTAATAACTTTTTGAGTTTATCTTTGACCCAACGGGCTGACCCACTCGGGTAAGGTTCTGACCCTAAAATAACGGATAATTTTCGGTTCGCGTCAATCGGGTTCCCGGGTCCTAGATAAACGAGTCAAAGCGGGGTGGATTTTCGGGTCGCGTCAGAATTTGACAGGTCTAAGAACATGTAACAATAACACTAGCAAATTAGTTTATTGTACATTTGTACTCCCTTAGGTTGGTTAAAAAGGCATACAAATTGATAAACTCATACTTCTTCCATTCCAAACAATTCTATATATTTGATTAAAATTAAATATACTGAATTACATACATTACACAAATGTAAGGAAATGATTTAAATATAGGAAATATTAGTTAGTGTTCACCAAAGTGGTAAGTAAACTCCATTACTTTATCTAATCATGAAATTATAACATACGTCATAAGTTTCTGTTACACAACCCATAGCCATTGCTACTCAAGAGAGCCATTGGCTGCTACTCAAGAGAGTCGTTGGCTCCTCCAATCAAGGAAGATACCTTCCTATATTAGACCCACAACATATTCCCTTAGTATATTTGCCTTACATAAACATATTCACTTGTGTATATAATTAGGCTTGTCAATTAGTTTGTACAAACAATTACTTATGTTAATATAATTATATTTTCCATATTCCATATTCCAAAGATAACATGGTATCAGAGCTACAAAGCTCGCTTGGTTGTCATGGGCAACAACCAAGTCGAAGGCGTGGATTATAATGAAACCTTCGCCCCTATTATAAAACTTGTCACTGTTCGTACTCTACTTGCCATTGCCGCAACTAAGAAATGGGTCCTTCATCAGATGGATGTCCATAATGCATTCCTTCATGGAGACCTCGCTGAAGAAGTCTACATGAAACCACCACCGAGTTTCCCTCCATCCGCCAATGGGACAGTATGTCGCCTACGGAAATCTCTCTACGGCCTCCGCCAAGCCCCACGGTGTTGGTACGCTAAACTCGCTTCCGCTCTCACCACATATGGTTTCACACAATGCCCGTATGATCACTCATTATTTTCTATCTCTCGCCCGGACACCGAGGTACATATTCTTGTCTATGTTGATGATTTAGTCATATGCGGGAATAATCAAGTCTTCATCGACCAATTTAAAGAATATTTGAGCAAATACTTTCACATGAAGGACTTAGGGGCCCTAAAATATTTTCTTGGCCTCGAAATTGCTCGTCATACCTCGGGAATTTTTATTTCACAACGCAAATACGTGCTTGATATCTTACATGAAGCAGGTCTTCTCGGTACAAAGCCTACCTCTGTCCCTATGGAACCCAATCGTCGTCTTGGGATCTCAAAGGCTGCCCCTATGACGGACCCATAGCCCTACCGACGCCTTGTGGGGCGTCTTGTCTATCTCACAATAACTCGACCTGAATTAACCTATTCCGTACATATCTTAGCCCAATTTATGCAAGCTCCCACAACGGAACACTGGTCCGCGGCTCTTAATGTGGTTCGTTATCTAAAAAATTCACCTGGCCAAGGCATTCTTGTAACACCCGGAAATGTACCCTATTTTATTAGTGAAAATATTTTACGGATACTTTTCAGCAAATTTAAGTTTTAATATAGAATTTTATGTTCCGAGTCGAATTTAGAATTTCCGAGTTCGTATTTGGAATTTCCGCGAGATTCAATGAGAATCCCGTCTTAAGCCGAGTTTGACTTTTGTTGACTTTTTCCCATAAATATCTCATACTCCCTTAATCTATTTCATTCAACACAAACCAAAACCCTTACTTCTTCCTTAATCAAATATCAAAAACCCTTGCCTCCAATTTTGATCCATCTTTGAATCACCGTATCTCCTTCGTTTCTTATTGGAATTCACGTAAGTTCGTCTCATTCTTCCCCTCTTACCTTCCTCTATCCGTATTGGTAATAAAATTACCGTCTTTCTCGCTTTTTAAATTATCCATCTTTCTCAAGGTGAATGATATTCATCTTTTATTATCTAATTGTATGTAGGTGGAGACTAGGAAGGTTTAGAATCGTTTAAAGACGCGTAAAGGTAACGGTGAAGGGTTACTCAATATCATTTACGTGTTTTACATGCTTTATATGTGAGTTTCTGATACCACTTGTGAGTTTCTTAAACTCGATATTAGACACTTCTAATATCATTATACATTTAGTTTACTCTTAAACTAAATAAATCTTATACATGCATAACTAGATATAAAAGAAAGAACCATTTCTTACATTGATTATATGGAAATGGGCACAATATTTGAACTCCTTTCAAATATTGATCTTGAGCTAGTAATATGAGGATGATCTTCCAAGTTTCAAAGTAGAAACTCTCCAATTAGATGCACCCAAGACTACCCTTAATCTCTACAAAATACTACACTAGTATTAAATAGTAGAAGCCCTTATTATGAACTAATAGATATATTACTACCCTTAGTAATGATATTATTAGTGTAGGAACACAAGAAAAATTTCTCAAATTTCTTTTAGTGAGAGATAGAGATTTTTAGAAAGATAAAGATACTAGCAAAATATGAGATGTTGTGGTATTTAATGAGAGGGAAAAACAAGCCCCTTTGTGGCTTGTAAAAACCGGTCACCCACACCCCACATGGGTGGGGTGTTGTCACTTCCAATTGTTCTTAACAATGTAAAAAGGTTGAGTGTTGGTAATAGTTTTGGGTATGATTATGTCTAATTTCTAATTAGAATAATACACAAAAATAATCACCCTCTTGGTACACTACCAAAACCGGTTCACCCATGTAATATGGGTGTCCATTTTATTTTTGCAATTTGTCATTTGTCACAAGTGTGACATGTGACATATAACATGTAATTTGGCTTATAAATGTGCATTTAACCAATTTAAATGCAATTTCATAACAAATGAATTAGACTTAACATTTTAAGTAACATTTTATAATTATATGTAAATAAAATGGGTCCTCTCATATTTGGTTAAAATAATCTACAACAATTTGTAATTATAATTAACCAAATTCACTTATCTCAAATGTTTCATAAACATAATGCATTCTTAGTAATATAACAATTAAATTACCAAAATGAATCTTATTTAATCATATTACAATAAGATATATTTCTCACTCACAATTTAAACTTTGTTCATTTTAAGGGATTAATTAATCTGTATCACTATACAATTAATTAATGTACATGATTAGGGGATTGTCCTTTAGGTGTGACCTCAAGGGATCAACTGATCACCACCGTCATACGACAGTAACGTCAAACTCAATTGAGCCAATAGTTACCGATTTATGTTGACCAGTTGACTATAATATTCATCATCCCTTTGTATTCTTATTATTGAGATTTAATTATGTGATCGCACTATTGTTGAGGACACTTACTGCAACAATCTCCCACTTGTCCGAGACAAGTGTGCGTCACCAATTCTCTTGTCCTATTACAATCTCTCACTCAATGCAAGGTGTCTTGCAGGCCGTACTTGCAGTTGATCATATCATGAGTGGTTTCCTCGATCTGGAGAGTAACTGTCTGACCGGAATTATCTACCATAGATACTTTCCGAGCGTGGCCACGCATTTTCAACTTACTCCTCCTCGAGTGGCCTTGAGATTTACAACAACCCTGACAAGGGGTGGACAATTCATATCGCACTATTCCCTTCGAATAGCCACAGCTCATCATGACCCAAAAGATGCTCATTTGACCCCAGTTACGAAGGTCGTATAGCATAAATGAAAGTCATTTTGAAGCTGTGCCACCTTAGGCGAACAGTCTTTAGTCAAAGAATTGACTCAAAAAGAATACTAGTAGCTCTTGCCACGACCAGGCTACAAGAATTGCCAGAATTCTATAAGCGGTCACTGCCCGATAGATTGTCCCTCACAGTTTGTTTATGTGATCGATTGGTCATCCCTTATGACCCTATGAGACTTGAACTTGCCATCAATCGCACCACAATCTAGTCACTTCGAGATGTCACCTCATATAAGTGACTATGGGCCAATGCTATGTTAATACAGTCCACTTCAATGGGGTTCAAAATTGTCTCTACAACGCATTTGGATATAACAAAGCACAAGACGAGTTTTAGAAACTCAAACGATAAATGTGATTATCATATATGAACAATCAACACAATGTTATTGCTTCATATCATATAATCTAAAGTTTATTTCGTACATGACAATTCATGACGATCTTATTAAATGCAATAAAGGCTTGGGTAGTGAATATACCATATATTCATTTATTCCAACCTTGTGAATTGCTTTTTCCTTCCATCCAACGTTATTCCTAATAACATGAATTCATCTATATACATTTCTAGATCTCTATCTAGTGTTGGGCTCTTTAATTTGAAAGATACTCCCACTTGTTATCATGATAACTGACAGGTATTTAGGTGAAGGGATCTACTATTAGTTCCTTTTAAACCACCTTATCCTCATCATAATGTACTAGGTCTCTATTTGTAGAATTTATAATGATTGACTCTTCAATCATTCTTATAGTTATTCGCTTCTTGTATAACAAAAGTACGCCTAGGATTTCGATAAATCCTTATAAGTTTGGAAATTTGGGTTTGTGTAACCTTTACCACATTGTCAAATTTTTTCTACCAAACACAAGAATGTATCCCTAGTTCTCCTCGAGAACTTTATGGATGTTCTTGTAGGCTATCCAATGACACTCATCTGGATTGATTTGTTATGGGCTTGTCATGCTCCTAGCATACAATTCATTTAGATATGTGCATGTTATGGCACACATGATCGATATCATGTGATCAACAACTCTTAGGTTCAGTGGATGACTATGACCCTTTCATAGTGATCTCACTTTTATCAACATAAACAACCTATTTAACTTGTTGAATAGATTAAGGATCTTATCGATATAAGATACCTTTTAAATGCCAAGCTAAAATCTTCTATTCCACAATAGATTTTGATTTCGGTATACACGTTGCCCTCTTTCATCCAACATTATAATCCAACCACTCCTTTCAAAAAGGTAATATGAATATGTCACTCTTAATAAGTGAAACGTCATTCACGTGGAAAACAATTTCTCCCACTGAACTTCATGTCTTTACATGATAACTTAAACTCCCACTTAACTTCATGTCTATACATGACTTTAACTCCCACTGAATTTCATGTCTATACATGACTTTAACTCCCACTGAATTTCATGTCTTTACATGACTTTTCGACAATTCGAGTGAAACCCTTCTTATATCTTATAATAGAAAAGATCATCATAACCTCTAGGTAGATACATACAATAGGCTTGTGTCATGTACACATCCTATTCCAAATCCCTATTTGGACATGTGGTTTTGATGTGTATCTTGTACACACCTATTTTGAGGTATTTCATTGATGATTTTGATCTAAGCATAGTTACGCATTAACTTAACTTTTGTAGACATCTACATGTCTATCCATGCAACTATAATTGGACAATTCCAAATAAAACATTTTCTTTGCATAGGTTCCATATAATTCCATAAGTCTCTTTTAGAAAATCGAAATTCAAAATTTCTAGGTACTTCCACTTCATAGATCATAATCTTATTATATCAAGAACAATTTCTTTTGGTCTCGTCACTAGTCTAAGGATTCACCTAAGAACGCTTTCTTGTGGTCTCCTTACTAGTCTTGAGTCTAACCTAAGAACATTTTCTTTTGGTTTCCTCACTAGTTCCTAACTAGTTTTTCGTTGTGGCTTATTTTCTCCCACTCTATCTTTAGAAAAATACAACTATTTTCTTTAAAGATAGCCTTATGAGCCACAAACAATTTTGTACTCATACTTGTAAGGGAGGTAGAAGTATTCACAACATGACCTTAAGTGATCTACTAAAGACTTCTTTGTAAAGACATCGAATCTTAGCTTCAACATAGACTATTTCTATAAGAGCTAAAGAGGTGAACTCATATTCATGTCATTTACTTTCTTTATAAGTGGTGATGCCAATTGGTTTGGTAGACTCCCTACTTTGAGTTCAATAACTCAATTTTGACTTAGCAATTGATCTTTCAAAGTGAGAATCGAATTCTTAGCCTTTTTATTATAATGATCCCATCATCATAATATTTGCGTGATCAATTTGAGTCGATTAATTTATGTTATTTGTGCAAGTATAGTATGATGACAAGTTTTTAGAACTAAAAAGTTTCAACAAACCGAATGACTTGGGTTGAGAACCAAGTCACAAAATCCAATTACAACCAATGTCAATAAAAGGAATTGAACAAATTTCCGTGTCAAACAAGGAAATTATAAAAGTTCTAAAAAACAATGTCTCAAAAAACCTCCTAAAATTTTGACAATTCAAAATGAGACCAAGCTTCCATAGGTCTTCAATCATGGTTAGCTAACTTAGCTTCCCTTGAAGAGCCTTAGGCTTGCTTTTCCTAGCCTTTATCCTTGCTAGGATGCCCTAACTACAATTAAATAGGGTAAGAATCACAACTCGTATCCATATACCAAAGTTGAGATCATAACATAAACGATAGGGATAAATTACCAACAGAAACATCTTTCCAGTTTTGATATCTCCTAGATATTAAGTGCAATTCCTCTTCCAATACCCTATGCCATTACAATGATGGGCATAGGAGAGCTATTCTCAATAGCTTTACCCTTTCCCTTGAAGGTGGAGGGCTTCTTCCCTTTACTACCACCTTTCTTGAACTTCCCCTTACTATTTTATATCCTTGGAGGTGCTAACATTTAGTCTCATGTCTCTCTCGGCTTGCACAAGCATCTTGCGCATTTCATGAAAAGAGGTTTTCATGTTTTGCATATTGTAGTTTACCCTAAACTGCACATATGCTTTGATTTTCCCAAGGAATGTAAGACTCGGTCAATAACGAGTTGTTCGGGAATGGTCACCCCTTGCAATTTAAGAGTCTCGACATGCTCAATCAATTTGAGTACATGAGGGCTAACCTTTTGGCCCTCTTTTAGGTTCATGTTGAATAATGTGGAAGCCGTCTTAAAATATCCTAGGAGCTTTGTGAAAAACATGGTCACAAGCTTGGCATAGATCTCACAAGCTGTGCTCATCTTATGGCACTCCCTTGAAGATTGGCCTCCAACGAGAAGATCAAAACGTTTTTGATCGCGGCGGACTCTTTGTGGCTAGCCTCATAGGCTCGCCTTGCGTGGCGGTTGCCCTTTCATTAGGTGTGGTGGGAGAGGCCTTGGCAAGGTAACGAAACCTGTCGTCACCCGCCGCGGCCAAGTGGAGTTGCATATCCCAATTGGTAAAATTAGCGCCATTCATTTCTAACTTGCATCAATCCATGAAGGATCGAAGTTATGAGACATTCGTGAGAATTGGAGCATAGGTGGTGGTGGATGAATTAGCATTTGCCATTGCGAATAAACAATTATGACTACAAATTTAAGACATAAAGGAAATGTCAACATTTATCATTTTAAATACTTGTAAACATTTTAAACAAGTTTAGCATTTAAATAGTGACCTCTACCCAACTATTATAAATGATTCCGAGATCCAAATTCATATCAACTGGGGCACGGTAAGCCGATTCATCCCTCATTAACATAATTCGGTGGATTAACTCTTTAATCGATTCTACATTAGAACTCTCGGTCGATAATATTACATTAATATTTATCTTAAGCCCGGAACACATGCGGCTACGGTCGCGAATACTTCCGTTGAGCTCAATCAAAATTTCGAAATAATAACATTTATTACCCCACTTACCCAACGTAACAAGTTTAGCACCCCGGTGAGCCGAGCCTACTTCCTTGCGAAATTGGGATTCATGGGTTCTAACATTTGGTAAGGCTTGATCTCAATTATTTATTATGAGAGGTCTTGTCAATTTATTATCTATCTCGTTTAAGTGAACTAAATCGATGAATTAACGATAATTTTAATTGACACGGTCGAATACTCGATGAAAATGCATGTCATGTTATGGCGATTTGGCAATGCATGCAAACATATTAAATAAAAATGCAAGCATAAAAATAAAACTCCTAGTATGGCCTTTCCTATAATAGATAATCATATAATCTATTACAAGTTCGGAAACCAACTCCTTTGGTCCCTTGAACTTCATAAGCACGCCTCCCTAGGTCACCGTCTCTCTCGGAACTCCTTTCCGAATGGCACCGTCTTTGGGAAACTCCGGTTTTAGAATTAGTTACAAAATATATAATAAAAATTACAATAATTTCCTATTATACATTTGTAAGATAAAATAATACAATAAAAGTGATATGAGATCACATTAAATTACAACCGAATCAATATTCCCTTACATTTCGGGCAATATCGATTAAAACTAAGGCCATACAAGGAAAAATTACATAATTCCAAATTACATAAACCAAAATATGACATTCATAAATTGAAAATATGACATTCATAAATAAAAATGCAGCATTATAATATGTATAAAACATGCTCATGTTAAATGCCAAATCGCTCTAATTAACGGTTTATATCGAATATAACCCGGTTTTACGGAAATGCGTGATAATAACACTTTAAAATCACCAAACAATACTTAAATCATATTTAAGTCCAAGTTAATTATCCCAACTCATTTAGGCCTCAAAAATTAGTCATTACTCAATTTTTTGACAATAATTCAACTTGTTGTATAATTGCTCATAATTAGACTTTAAAATCATATTTTAATCAAATAAATCCAAATTTAATTACAATAATTTCAAAATTTGAATTTTAAATTTTTGTACATTCTGGAACATTTCCATGACACTCATAATGTCAAAAAATCATGGTTTAAAAATTTCGAATCGGTTTAGAGAAAAATGGTTGCGCTTTATCGGTTTTATCAAATAAAATACATAAAGCATGCAAAAATTAATCATATTAAATTTTCAACTTTAGATCTGAAATGTGGGACATTTATGCAACCAGGAACAATTTTCTCTTGACATGAAAATTATTTTAGCTATATTTGCTAAAATAGTCACTATTTATGCCATTTTTACATTAAAAATTCATAAATCATGCTAGACAAGTTACACCAGTCTGAAATTTTCCAGTCTGACAGGAAAACGTGCATGTGACAACATACTAAAATTTCATCATTAGATTCAAAGCAGAAGTATATTTGTTAAATTAGTCACTATTTATGCCATTTTTACATTAAAAATTCATAAATCATGCTAGACAAATCATATCAGTCTGAAATTTTCCAGTATGACAGGAAAACATGCATGTGACAACATACTAAAATTTCATGGTCAGATTCAAAGCGGAAGTATTTTTAACCATTTGACCTTTATTTATTTCATTTTATCATATAAAAATCATAAATCACACGAAATATGTCCACTTCACACGAAATTGTACATGCAGTAAGTAAAATGCATATGTAATATTGTGTAAAAATTTCAAGGTCAGAAGATAAGTCTAACTATTGTTTAGCATTTTAAACATCATTTTACTCATTAAAATGTAATAAAAATACTAAAAATCATATTTGAGCATTATAAATTTCCATAAATCATCAAAATGACCTAAAATCATATTAGGACCAGAATATATTGACATGCAAATAACTTTGTGATTTTATCTTATAAAACACAAATTACTAGTTTTCATTAAGTTACCATAACTCGAAAAAACTATAAATCGATTATGCATGCAACAACCTTGGCTCTTGATACCGCTTGTGAGTTTCTTAAACTCGATATTAGACACTTCTAATATCATTATACATTTAGTTTACTCTTAAACTAAATAAATCTTATGCATGCATAACTAGATATAAAAGAAAGAACCATTTCTTACATTGATTATATGGAAATGGGCACAATATTTGAACTCCTTTCAAATATTGATCTTGAGCTAGTAATATGAGGATGATCTTCCAAATTTCAAAGTAGAAACTCTCCAATTAGATGCACCCAAGACTACCCTTAATCTCTACAAAATACTACACTAGTATTAAATAGTAGAAGCCCTTATTATGAACTAATAGATATATTACTACCCTTAGTAATGATATTATTAGTGTAGGAACACAAGAAAAATTTCTCAAATTTCTTTTAGTGAGAGATAGAGATTTTTAGAAAGATAAAGATACTAGCAAAATATGAGATGTTGTAGTATTTAATGAGAGGGAAAAACAAGCCCCTTTGTGGCTTGTAAAAACCGGTCACCCACACCCCACATGGGTGGGGTGTTGTCACTTCCAATTGTTCTTAACAATGTAAAAAGGTTGAGTGTTGGTAATAGTTTTGGGTATGATTATGTCTAATTCCTAATTAGAATAATACACAAAAATAATCACCCTTTTGTACACTACCAAAACCGGTTCACCCATGTAATATGGGTGTCCATTTTATTTTTGCAATTTGTCATTTGTCACAAGTGTGACATGTGACATATAACATGTAATTTTGCTTATAAATGTGCATTTAACCAATTTAAATGCAATTTCATAACAAATGAATTAGACTTAACATTTTAAGTCACATTTTATAATTACATGTAAATAAAATGGGTCCTCTCATATTTGGTTAAAATAATCTACAACAATTTGTAATTATAATTAACCAAATTCACTTATCTCAAATGTTTCATAAACATAATGCATTCTTAGTAATATAACAATTAAATTACCAAAATGAATCTTATTTAATCATATTACAATAAGATATATTTCTCACTCACAATTTAAACTTGGTTCATTTTAAGGGATTAATTAATCTGTATCACTATACAATTAATTAATGTACATGATTAGGGGATTGTCCTTTAGGTGTGACCTCAAGGGATCAACTGATCACCACCGTCATACGACAGTAACGTCAAACTCAATTGAGCCAATCGTTACCGATTTATGTTGACCAGTTGACTATAATATTCATCATCCCTTTGTATTCTTATTATTGAGATTTAATTATGTGATCGCACTATTGTTGAGGACATTTACTCCAACATTATATGCTAGAAATCGTATTTAGAATACGATTAGAAGCTTAGGATTCATGTTATGGATGATGATTGTTGTTATTTGATGATTGTTGTTGATGAATATTGATTGTTGATAGTTATTACAAATGAATTATGAGAATTGGAAATGATAGGATTGAATTTTTGTTGAAGGCTCACGGGTGAATTGGTAACACATCTCACGGTCGTGAAATACAAGTCACGGTCGTGACTTGTGCAATTTCACTACACTGACCTCTTTTCGTAAAATGATCATATCTCCTTTGTTTCTTGCTTGTTTTGAGCTTGTGACATCTCGTTGGAACCTTAAGAGGATAAGCTATCACCTCGACTTGGTATTTCTGTATTTACATGTCTAGAACTCTAGTTATGACCGTTTGAAGTGGACCCTTGTTTTCGTTGTGTTCCAAACAACGTTGTTTTGGAGGGGTGATCTATGTTTTTAATCGTTATGCTTCACAAACTTGTTCTAATGCTTATGTATCATGTATTGATTCATTTTTATCATAGTTAAGTTTATATATTTCCCTATTCACATGTTTTGTGACGGTTTGTGGTATGTCCTACTTTGAGTCGTTTTTACAAATGTTACGGTTTGAGCACTATTTTGGTATGTGCTTTGTACTCTCATTCCCTTGGCTACCTCCACGTTCGTAAGGCTGGAATGTCGGAACGGGGAGGTATCCTACTGCTTAAATGCATGTGTTAGTGGGCATACGACGACGTTGTTGGGAGGCGAACGCTATGCGTTGATCGACCCGGCCATCAAATGTTGTGTACTTGCGAGGTGGTGTTATTTGCATGTAGCGTACCGCTTGTTATGAGGCTTGTGCTCTTTTCCGCCTCTTTCGTGAATTGATCTACCGAATTTGGGGTACTCGGCGTCTATGATTGACCGAGTCTTGGATGCGAAACGTCATCGCATGTCGAATCGGAAAACGTGTATTCCGGGAATCTGGCCAGGTTTAGATTAGGAACCGTATTATTATCGTCGTCCTACCAGGAGGAAATTAGTCTACATATACGAAATGGATTGAATCGTGTATGCGTTCAGGGAAGGTTTTACTCCCGTGGATGCCCATAATCATACTTGCCAGGTACACGATGCTAGTGCGTTTCATTTACCGTGAGAGAGGTCGTCTTTGTGACGTTGTTCTTGAATGCGTGATTTCATGATTTTATTCATGGTCATTGCATGATTGGGCATCGTCATTGTATTGTTATGTGTGTCATGGGTGATTACATGATTGATTATTCATGGTCATTTCATGACTTGGCATGGTTTGTTTGTCGAGTCTCAATCTTATCAACCTTATACCGCTAACGGTGAGATGCAAGCCCTAGTGAGCGTATTCGGTTGCCTAAGAGTGTCTTTCCCCGAGTCTTGAATAACATGATGGTTTCGGATTTGATTTCCATATGATCTTATCATTATATATTGGGTTGCCTATCTATTCTTATCGTAACTCACATGGATATCTATATATGCATGATTTTACTTTTGTATTTCCTTATATGTACGTTTAAGGTGATATGGCTGGGAGAACCCGGAGTTACTCCCCACTGATTGTGGCGTTCATGTTTTTTCATGAATGAACAGGTTGCTTGCATGGATGGCTTTTTGCTTATGCTATTTTGGGTTCGGGTGTGAGCTAGCGGGCGTTGTCCCTGGATGAAACACCTCTAGACGTTGTTTAGCTAGTTGCTAATTACTTTGCCTTTTGTTAACACTTTGAGAGACTACGTCTCTTGTGGTATTTTTATTTAGTTTGTAATATTTTGACACTCCTCGTATTTTTCTATCTTGCATGTATAAAGGTTTTTTAAAACTACCTATTTCCGCTATATAATTCACATGCTTGTATGTTTTATATTTCCGCATTCGCGAGGGTTGTCACATATCCTACCGATGCCACTGAGCTCACAAGGCTATAAGAAGAAATTTCAAGACTTTCTTGGATTGACATGACCGCCTCACGACTTCAAAAAGGGTGAAATTGTTTGACTTGCTTGACCGATTTTCCAATAGAGATTACTCTACTATTTCTAAAACTGCAAGGAGAAGAGCCTTGAGGTTTTACCTACTTCATTGCTATTTAGTCAACGGGAGGTTTGATTTTGAGATGAGGGGTGACCCTCGCCATCTGAAAATCATGGAGCATATGGAGCTTGGAAGAAATCCAGTTTGCCTCATACTAGGAGAATTTTAATAGGTTTAGAAACTCGAAGGGAGAGCAAGGAGAAACCCTACCTTGTAATCCAATCACCTTACAAGTAAGTTTTCTTTTGTTATCTTTTTATATTTTGTTATCTATTTTTTTGTTCCGATCATTTTTTTGCCGTTTTTGTTTTAAAAAAATTTTTGCCGTTTTTAATTTGACTAACTCTTAATCGTCTCGCAGATTTGGCTAATGGAAAGTTTACGATTGATCAAACCTTCAGTCAACGCTTTGGCATACCGAGATAGGTCTTATGTGATGAGAATACGGCTCTATTTGATTGATTACGACATAACCTACGATTAATGGACGAACAAGCTTCAAGGTGAGGGAGCACCATTAATAAGATGGTTCGTCTATTGGTGGCACCTAAAGACTTTAACTGGGGTATGCTTACTTGACCCTCGGGTTAGATTATTTTACTCATATCTTTTCTGAAAGGTTGCTGAGGCAAGCAAAATAAAAACACAGAATCCCAAGGCTAAACAGTGTCCCTAAAATTCCTATGGCTATTACTAGTGAGATGAGTTTAGACTGGGCCTATCGATGGGGTTAGCGAAACATGTGCCAAGTGCCAACTCATGTTGGTTCCTTGTGTGTGTCTCCTTCGTATGTGCAATGGAGAAAGGCTGATACTTTACAGAGCGAGAAAAACACATCAAGCATGAACCATTTGAATTCAAGACGCGGGTGTTAGGTTCATATACCTACACTTAAGACATTTCTTAAGTAATGCAAATTAACACTTTAATTAGCTTATGCAAGATTTAGTTACATGCTAACAAATTAAACAAGATGGAGAAAAGAATGATTTCCTCACATGGCTTATGTCGTGTATGGGCACAAGGGTAGGACTCCTTCCTCTCCTTCTTCTTGAGCTAATAGATCTAGGGATGAACTTCCTAAGCCCCAAGTGTAGAAGCATTCCTCTTGAATGCACCTAGACTATCTCAAATCGTCTCCTTATCACACAATACTAGATGTGATAAGAAGCTCCCTTCACCTTATTATTATTACTACAATTAGTAATATAACTATTATGTATGTGTAGATGAGAACTTAGTAAAAACGACTTGCTTGTTCTTCTTTTCTAGAGAGATAAGTTAATTTTGTAGACAAAAACAAACATGTGATTGTATGAGATCAAGATGAAAACTTATTCTCTCTTTTTCTCCTTGGGTACCGTCGGTTTTGGGCATGGTGAGGAGACAAGCATGCTTGCTTTCTCCCTTACCCATGTAACTACGTTTAGCTTAGGTTGATTAAGGTATTAAAGATGTCTTTGCATTTAATCACAAGACCTTAATCATCCTAATCCCCGACCACCCCAAAACCGGTTATGGGTGAGCTAATATGGGATCTATTTTATCTTATATACTTTGTCAATTGTCATATGTATGACATGTGATAAATTGCATGTAATTATGCTTATAAAATTATATTTAACAAATTAAATACAATCTTACAACAAGCAAATCACACTTAACATTTTAAGTAACGATCTTATAATTAAATATGTGTAAAATGGTTTATCTCCCATATAATCTAAAACTTATTGTAATCATATTTAACCAATTACTTTTATCTCTAATGTTTCATAAACATCATACAATTTTGGCAATATTACATTTAATTAGCAAAATGTATTTTATATAATCATATTATAGTAAGATATAATTCTTATATATAGATTGAACTTATTCAATCTAAGGGATTAATTAATCTGTATCGATATACAATTAATTTACTATATGGTTTGGCAATCGTCCTTTCGGTGTAACCTCAAGGGATCAACTGATCACCACCGTCATACGACACTAATGTCAAACTCTAGCAATCCAATTATTACCAATTAACGTGGATCAGTTGACTATAATGTTAATCATCCCTTTGTATTATTGTTAATGATATTTAATTAAGTGATCACAGTATTGTTGAGGACATATACTCCAACAATCTCCCACTTGTTCGCAACAAGTGTGCGTCACCAATTCTCTTGTCTCATTTTAATCTCCCACTCGATGCAAGGTGTCTTGTAGGTAGTACATGCATGTGATTATATATTGAGTGGTTTCCTCGATCTGGAGAGTAACTGTCTGACCGAAATTATCTACCATAGATACCTTCCGAGCGTGGCCACGCATTTCTAGCTTACTACTCCTCGAGTGGCCTTGAGATATTTGTTAACCCTGACAAGGGGTTGGACAATTGCTATCGCGCCATTCCCTTCGTACACTCACAGTCCTTCATGACCTAATGATTGCCCATTCACCCCTTTTTACATAAATGGCTTAGGGTAAAAATCAAAGCCAATCAAAAACTGTGTCGACGTGGGCGAACAGTCTTTAGTCTTAGAATTAACTCACAAAGAATACTATTGTAGCTCTCGCCACGACCAAGCTCTATGAACTACCAGAACTCTATAAGCGGTCACTTCCCAACAGCGTGTTCCATACAGTTTGCCTATGCTATCGACTAGTCATCTCATATGACTCTATGGCACTTGAACTTGCCATCAATCGCATCACACTCAAGTCACTTGGAGACGTCACCTCATATAAGCGACTAGGAGCTAAAACTATGTCAATCCAGTTCACTTTAATAGGGTTCAAAGATGTCCTTACAACCTATTTCGATTTAACAAAGTAAATGAAAGTTTAGAATAAAACTTCAAACGACAAATGTGATTATCATATATGAATAATCAAAACAATGTGATTATTACATATCTCATAATCTAATACATGTTAGGCATACGCTTAAGACCCATGGATAGTACATGTTGGTTATGCTTAGCCTGCGATAAAGGCTTGGTTAGAGGATCAGCAATGTTATCATCTGTCCCAACCTTACAAATTGCTACTTCCTTTGTTTAAATATAATCTCTAATGACATTAAAGTCTCTGAGTACGTGTATAGACTTGTTGCTAGACTTTGGCTCTTTTGCTTGAAAGAATGAACTACCCTTAGTCCCTCTAAGAACCGCCTTATCCACACAGCTTCTTTTGCAGCTTCAGTTGCTGCGATGTACTCAGCCTCTGTTGTAGAATCCGCAATGGTTTATTCTTTGAAGCTTCTCCAGCTTATTGCACCTCAATTGATCATGAAAACAAAGTCAGCCTGTGACTTCATATCATCCCTATCGGTTTGGAAGCTCGAGTCGGTGTAACCCTTTACACTCAATTCTGAGTCCTCTCCAAACTCTAAGAATGAATCCTTAGTCCTTCTCAAGTACTTAACAATATTCTTAACGACTTTCCATAGTTCCTCACCTGGGTTAGCTTGATATCTGCTTGTCAAGCACAAAGCATACAAGACATCTGGACGCGTACACATCATGGAGTACATGACCGATCCAACGACAGAACCATACGGGATCGATTTCATGCGCTCAACATCCTCGGGTTTGGTGAGTGATTGTGACTTGCTCAAAACCACCCCACTATCCATAGGAATGAAACCTCTCTTTGAGTTTTCAATGCTGAACTGTCGAAATTTTTTTATCAATATAAGATTCTTGACTTAATGTCAGTATTCTCTTTGATCTATCTCTATAGATTCGGATACCTAAGATACGTTGTGCATCTCCCAAGTCTTTCATTTGGAAATGATTTCCCAACCCCTCCTTCATAGAAGACAGCATTGGTACATCATTCCCGATGAGGAGTTTGTCATCTACATACAAGACGAGGAAGACCACTTTGCTCCCACTAAACTTCATGTATAAACATGGTTCCTCGACACTTCGAGTGAAACCATTCTCTTTTTTTCACATGATTAAAACGATTATTCCAACTTCTTGATGCTTGGTTAAGACCATAGATGGATCTCTTAAGTTTGCACACCATGTTAGGATTATTAGGATCTTCAAAACCCTCGGGTCGTGTCATGTACACATCCTCATCTAAATACCCATTTAGGAAGGCGGTTTTGACATCTATTTACCATATTTCACACTCATGAAATGCGGCAATCGCTAACAGTATCCGAATTGATCTTAACATAGCCACGGGAGCAAATGTCTCATCATAATGAAGACCATGGATTTGCGTGAATCCTTTTGCTACCAATCGTGCCTTGTTGACATCATCATGTCCTTCTATGCATTCTTTACTTTAAATATCCATTTACATTGAATGGGTCGAACGCCTTCAGGTAAATGAACCAAGTCCCATACTTGATTTTGATGCATATAATCTATTTCGGATTTCATGGCCTCTAGACATAAGGTAGAATTGAGACTAACCATGGACGCCTTGTAGGTTGGAGGTTCATTACTTTCTAAAAGTAAAATGTCAAGTTCCCCATCCCTCCCTTCGATGATACTTATGTATTTATCCGGTTGGCGACTTACTGTTCCTGACGTCCTCCTTTGTACAGCTCCAGAATTGGATGACGATGGAACATTTTCATGCGTCTCTTCTTCTGATTGTGGCTCTTGAACTTGATTAATTGCTTCATCTTCATTAAGCATTTCGTCGAATTCAAATTTTCTCCCACTCTGTCTCTTAGAAATCAATTCCCTTTCTAAGAAGACAGCCTCCCGAGCAACAAACACTTTGTCCTCTTGTGAGTTATAGAATTAATATCCACGAGTTATTTTTGGATAACCTACAAAGACACATTTGTCAAACTTCGAAGCTAGCTTGTCAGTCGAATTGTTCTTGACAAAGGCTTCGCAACCCCATATTCTCATGTATGACAAATTAGGGACTTTTCCCTTCCATAACTTGTATGGCGTCTTATCAGCAGCTTTTGTTGGGCTTTAGTTTAATGATCTAATTGTCGTTTTAAGCGCTAATCCCCCAAATGAGTTTGGTAAACTCAATTGACTCATCATAGATCGTACCATATCTAATAGGGTTCAGTTCCTCCTTTCTGAACACCATTGAGTTGAGGGGTTCCAGGTGGAGTTAATCGTGATACAATGCCACAATCTTTCAAGTGAGAGTTAAATTCATTTCTAAGATACTCGCCACCACAATCGGATCGTAATGCTTTGATCTTTTTGTTCAATTGGTTCTCTACTTCGTTTTGAAATTCCTTGAATTTCTCAAATGCCTCACTTTTATACTTCATTAAATAGACATACCCATATCTACATCAATCATCGGTAAAAATGATGAAGTAGTCATAATCTCCTCTAGCGGTGATACTCATTGGTCCACATACACCGGTATGTACGAGGCCCAATACGTCACTTGCACCTTGTTCCTTTTCCAAGAAAAGGAGCGCAAGTCATTTTTCCCAAGAGGCAAGATTCGCATACTCCATATGATTCAAAATCAAATGGTTTAATGATTCCAGTCGATACTAGTCTCTTTATACGTTTCTTGTTAATGTGACCTAATCTACAATGCCAAATGTATGATTCATTTGGATCACTTATTTTGAGTCTTTTGTTTTCAATGTTGTAGATATTAGTGGAGTTGGTCGTGTCAAGAACATAAATGCCATTTATAGCCATGGCTTGACCCAAGGCCAAGTCTCCTTTGAACAAATTAC